>JAEBUT010000019.1:513563-663392 GCA_020011035.1 Amanita subjunquillea | reverse complement strand
AGATTGCCCCCCTTTCCGTTTTTTTTTGCTGCCTCCGAGACTTGGCCCTACATGCCCAAAGTACATTACTACTGGTTTGAAAGAACCCTCTGTGAAGGCAGCTTTCCATTCATCTCCTTCTTTGATCCATACGTTTTAAACCCCACCTAAGGTCTAGCCTGGTGAAGTGTTTTGCTTGTCCTGCTCAATCCATGAGCTCTGATATTAACGGTAATCCTGTACCATTCTCTTTTTTCCATCTTTTTTCTTTACAAAGAACACTGGTGATGTTTGCGGTGATTTAGAAGGTCTGATGTACCCCTTTTTTAATTGATCATCAACAAAATCCCTGACTTCGCCGAGTTCATCTGGTGATAAAGGATACACCTTTCCCTTCCTAGGTTGATAACCTTGTTTGAGATCAATAGCATGATCCCAGGGTTTTCTAACCAGCATTCTTTCTGACGCAGTTTTTTCAAACAAGTGTAAATACTTGTGATACTGCAGTGGCACCAAGTCCTTTGGTTCCTGTTTCTTTAACTCCCTAATCCATTTTGGATCATCTGATTTGATTCCAGATGGAAGGAACTCGTATTTTTGTCCTTCTTTATAGAATTTTGGGTGTTTCCATTGATCCAGGAAATCCAAATTCGACTCCTCCCTTTCTTTCTGTTCCAACCAATGCGCGAAGTCCAACTTGCGTTCTTTTTCCCAAATATACATGTTGGACTCCCAATGTTCTGCCACTTTGGTTTTCTTTTCTCTCTCCTTCATCCATTCTCATTGTTTGTGCCCACATGATCATGGACAATGGGTCAAGTTTATTTCTCCGGTGATCCAGTTGATGTCCGGATTGTGTTTTTGTAACCATGTAGATCCTATGATTATGTTAATTTTTCCTAAATTTGCAAATTTCAAAGGTTGCGCATTCTTGGTGTCCCTGGTAACTCATGATTAGATTGACTTCATGAGTAATCATACCTCCTTCGTTGTTAGATCCATTGACATTTCTAACTTGAATAGGTTGATCCAAAGGAATTAACTTAAAACCTTTTTCAGTAGTGAATTTAGAATTCATAAACAAACCTGTTGCTCCGGAATCAAGCAATGCAGTTTCTGTTGTTTGGTCGTGTGTGTCTAGAGTCTCTAGACCTATGTCCATTAGTATCTGTTGAACGCCATACTATATCATCGTGACACTGACCACCTAACACAGCCCTCTCGTGCACAAAGCGCACACAACCATTGTTCCGCTTCACTCCCTTTCACTTGCCTCTTCAATGAATCGTTAAGCCGGTCACCGCACTGCATATAAATACAGTCCAGTTCAACCCACTCACCTCAGTCTGCACATACAGTGACTCACAAAAGGTTTCCAATGTTTGGTAAATTCAGATTGACTTGGATGTAGGGTGGGAAATAAATTTCGGAAAAATCCTAAAAAATCAGGGTTGGTAAGTCTATATGTGTTGCATTTGGTGATAAAGCCACGTGATGTTATTTCCATTTTTGGAGAAGACAGAAATAGATTAGCACAGACTGTGGCATTGGAAACCTTTTGTGCTGGCGCCTTTCAGTGCTGAAACAAGGCCAGTCACATGACTCTGTTGATCACTTTTACACAATCATGTGACTATGTTGACTTTTGAGCTATTTCAACATTTACAGCAGCTCTCACCACCACCAATCCATCATGCACTCTCTTACTCCTGCTCAACAGCAACAGGTCATCTCCCTGCTCCTTGCTGGGCATTCTGCCAAGTCCATTGCTTCATCCACTTCCTATGGACTTGCCACTGTCTCCAGAATTCGCTCCAAGCACTGCCAGCACCTCCCAAAGTCCATTGGAGGTCGTCCCAAGAAGCTTTCTGCTACCAACATGCGCCATGCCATGCACCTTATCACCTCCAGGAAGGCTGAGACAGCTGTTGATGTGGCCAAAACCCTCAGAACCATCACAAACCAGCCCCTGTCAGTCCAGACAGTTCGTAGATGCTTGAGAGCTGGTGGTATGAAGGCAGTTGTGAAGAGGAAGAAGCCATTCTTGTCCACAAAGCACCGGGGAGCACGCCTAGCCTGGGCTAAGGCACACCAACACTGGACTATGGATGACTGGATGAGGGTTGTGTGGTCTGATGAGACCAAAATCAATCGTCTGGGGTCAGATGGAAGGAAAATGGGCTTGGAAAATGGCTGGGGAGGGCCTAACTGACAGGCGCTGTACAAGGAACAGTGAATTTGGAGGAGGATCTGTCATGATTTGGGGGTGCATGATGTGGGATGGAGTTGGGTATGCCACCAAAATTGAAGGGAGGATGGATGGGGAGCTCTACACTTGTATTTTGGAGGATGAGCTGCCAGAACAGCATCAGGTATTATGGGAAATCTCCTGAAGATATCATCTTTCAGCAGGACAATGACCCAAAGCACACCCATGCTTACAGCTATTACAAAAAGCTAGAGAAGAAGCGCTAGCAGCACATGAATTAGCAAGACAGATGGTGGCATGACGAGTCAGAGACAAAGCAATCAAATTCGTACAAGGAGACAAAGTATGGCTCGAAACAGAAACCTCAACATACCATATCAGTCCAGGAAACTAGTGCCTAAACGAGAAGGACCCTTTATAGTTGAACAAGTACTAGGACCAGTAACGTATAAACTCAAGCTACCGAAACAATGGCGCATTCACCCGGTCTTTCACACATCACTCCTCATGCCATATAGAGAAACTGAAACACATGGACCGAATTACATGACTCCGCCCCCTGATCTCGTAAATGGACAAGAAGAGTTTGAAGTGGAAGCGATTCTCACACATCGGAAACGCGGAGCAGGATATCAGTATTTGGTTAGATGGAAAGGATACGGTCCGAATGACAACTCCTGGGAACCTGAGTGCAATCTAAGCAATGCTGCGGACGTTTTACAAGCATATAAACTCAGACGGCAATTGGAAAACCCCATGTCTCACTATTGCAACTGCCAAACTCTCAAACAAAACATCCAATACACTAAGAAATATTGCTCCACTTGAGGACGATACTCTCCGAAACCATACAAAAGCTTCAAAGGACGGATCATCACATTTCCCATTCCTCATCCTCCGATCACCCCTTTAGAACCACCTCGACTAGTCAACTTCATCCAAACCCTAGCAACCCGATTAATTACCTACAAAACTCCCAGACTTTTTAACAGACATGCAACACACCCACAAGGACATGTTGAAATTCCATTCAATGCCCAATTACACTACCTTCCGAAATATATGGATCTTACATTCGACCCAGAAGAATTACCATATTATCCAGACGCAATGTCACCCTATCTCCCATCACCTAACAGACCCTTAAACCATACCAACGAAGTGTACACTAAAGCGGCTCTCCACCGAGAAGACCCTGCATTATTCAATTTCGTGGAACAGCTAGGAAATGCTAGCAAAGAAATGGAAATTTACAGATGGGTTGCTCCCCTCCGACTCCCAGACACAATCTCAAGCCTCAACAGGGTGCTCGAGAGCCTTGAGTTCCTAGATGCATTCAACAGTACAGGCGGACCCACTATACCCAATTCACCCGAAAGTATTGCGCCACAGGATATCATTCCTGAAACAGAGACGGACCTTGAGAACAAAGTTTCCACCACTACCAGGGATGAGCTAAGCGAATCAGAAGAATCTGATGAGGAACTCGAATATGTTCCCAGCATCAGAGCATCCACATTTACTTATCGATCCACGGATGGAGAACTCCGAACTGTCAATTGGGATGACAAGGTATTCAACTGAAGATAAAAGGGAGGCCTTTGACAACCTTGGATCCCCAACTTTGTACACTCGAAAAGAAATGTCTCCCTTCACCGCCATCGCTTACTTCGCCGCCTTTGCCTTTGCCTTGTTGGTCACCGCATGTGGCCACTATTACATCAAACCAGTTAATCTCCTGTCGCCTTTCATTGCTGCCACCCACAACTTCCCCCTCGAAGTCTTCATCGAAACCACTATCACCATCGACGACTTTGATTTTGCCAACCTCCCCGAGCTGCATGAACACCCTGCAGAACTCATTGAACCTACCACCGCCACCACACCTCCTATCATCGTTCGCCCCCACAATGCAATGCTTCAAAATGTCAGCGACTGCCTCGCCGAAATGCTCGTCCTCTACGCTCAGTTCTCTGAACCTTTAGACTTCGTTACGGGACTCACCATCACCACCGACCCCCATTCCCTTACTCTCAAAGAGAGAGATTCAGCGCTGGCACAGGCGAAACAACTGCAGCTAGCAGTTCGAAGTCTCCAATGGCGGGCTGAAATGGCAGCAGTGGACTTAGGAAATGTTGTCACCTGGCTCGAGTCATGGCAGGATCACACATGAACATCTGCATGGTAGAAGTCAGTGACTTCTTGCATACAAAGGGGGTAATGTTACAGTTTCCCTTTCGTTTCATCCTCCTGTCTCAGCGAACTGTTTTATATCCATCATTTTCCCTTAACTGCGCATCGTACAGCTTGGACACTATCTCCTTTTGTAGCTACCTTCGCATTTCCTTTCTTAGGTAGCCACTGCCTTGTTCCCTTTATGGTTTCCTTTGTTCCTTAGCCGTATATAAACCTCATGTACTGTAGAGTAACTCCAGTTCCAACTCAGACGAGTTTTGCTCTCAACAATGATCGACTTCAGTGCTCTTCTCTCTCATTGTTCTCCAAGACCTTCGTCATCATTTGACTTAGCATCTAGACCTTTGTCCAGTGGCTGGGAGCGGACCGAGACTCTGCTTGTCACTGTTGACTTAGAACAAACCATGACGAGGGCATCGTCCATAACAGGTCTGGCATGCATAAAACAGGCATGGAGGAGAACTTGTTCTTGAGCTCCACAAACGCCATCTGACAAGTGGGGGTCCAGCTGAAGAATAAACCTTTCTTTGTTAGATCCGTTAACGGTTTTGCTATGGCGGCGAAGTTGCCAATAAATCTCCAATAGAAGTTTCCGAATCCCCAGGAAGGATCTGACTTGTTTAACCATTGTTGGTGTTGGCCAATCACAAATCCCTGCAAGTTTAACAGGATCCATTTTGTTACGGACGATGCCCTCGTCGTGGTTCGTTCTAAGTCGACAGTGGCAAGCAGAGTCTCGGTCCGCTCCCAGCCACTGGACAAAGGTCTAGACGCTAAGTCAAACGATGACAAAGGTCTTAGAGAGCGATGAGAGAGAAGAGCACTGAAGTCGGTCGTTGTTGAGAGCAAAACTCGTCTAAGTTGGAACTAGAGTTTCTCTATGGTACATGAGGTTTATATACTGTTAGGGAACAAAGGAAACCGTAAAGGGAACGAGGCAATGACTACCTAAGAAAGGAAACGTGAAGGTAGTTATAAAAGGAGATAGCGTCCAGGCAATACAATGCGCAGTTTAAGGAGAAATGATGGGCGTGAAACAATACATGAAACAGGAAGACAAAACGAAGAAGGAACTGTAACATTACCCCCTTCGTATGCGAGAAGTCACCGACTTCTACCAAGAATTCGTCCAACCATGGTCCTGCCTGGATTCCAACCATTCAATGATGTTCTTGATGTCCTTTTCCGCAGTTTCCATCCGCCATTGTACCATTTGAATAGCTCGTTGTAGTTGTTTGGCTTGAGCTAACATTGCATCTCGTTCGTTGTATGTGAGCGAGTGAGGGTCAGTAGTAAGCGTGAGGGCAGTGATGAAATCAAGCGGCTCGGAGAACATTGTGAAGTAGGTGACGAGGGTGGCGAGGTTTTCGCTGACATTGTCGAGCATGGTATTGCGAGTTTGGACGATGGGTATGTGCGTTGGAGAGATGGGGGCGGCAGCAAGCTCTTCAGGATGCTCATGTAGAGCAGGGAGGTCAGCGAAGTCGAAATCGTCTATGGTGACGGTGGTGGAGATGAAGACCTCGAGGGGAAGGTCATGGGCGGAGGCGGCAAAGGGGGCGATGGCGGTGGTGTCAACATAGCAATGGCCACAGGCGGTGACCAGCAGGGCGAAGGAGAAGGCAGCGAGGTAGGCGATGGCGATGAATAGAGACATTTGTTTAGTGTGACTGGAGTTGAGGATGGCATTCGTGTTAGGGAGGGCCCCTTTTATTCTTCATTGAACACTTTGTCATCGAAATTGACTGTCCGGAGTTCTCCATCCATAGATTGGTAAGTGAACATGGGCGCTCTGATGCTGGGAACATATTCAAGCTCTTCATCAGATTCTTCTGACTCGCGTAGCTCGTTCCTGGTGATGGTAGAAATTCCGTTCTCATGATCTCCATCTGGTCCAGGGATAAGGTCTTGTGGCGCGATGCTTTCGGGTGAATTAGGTATGGTAAGTCCGTCCGTACTGTCAAATGCGTCCAAGAGCTCAAGGCTCTCGAGTGCTCTGTTGAGGTTTGATATTGCGTCTGGGACTCGTAACATAGTAGTCCATCTGAAAATCTGTATTTCTCTACTCGCGTTTGCTAGTTGTTCAGCAAAGTTAAAGAATGCGGGGTCTTCTCGGCGAAGGGCAGCTTTGGTATAGACATTACGTGTGTGATTCAAGGGTCTGTTAGGTGATGGGAGATAGGGTGACATGGCATCAGGATAAGATGGTAGTTCTTCTGGGTCAAATGTAAGATCCATATATTTCGGAAGATAGTGTAGGCGAGTGTTGAACGGGATTTCAACATAACCTTGTGGGTGTGTCAGGTGTCCATGAGTGAGTCTGGGAATCCTGTATCCGATTAATCGAGTTGCTTGCGTTCGAATATAGTTGATCAGCCTAGGTGGTTCTAAAGAGGTGATTGGAGGGCGATAGATGGGAAACATGATGAGTCGTCCTTTGAAACTTTCATAGAGTTTTGGGGAGTATTGTCCTCGGGTGGAACAATACTTCTTAGTGTATCAGATGTTCTGTTTGAGAGTTTGGCGGTTACGATAGCGGGACATGGAGGTTTTTTACAACTGTCTTCTGAGTTTATATGCTTGCAAGACGTCCGCAGCATTGCTTAGATTGCGTTCAGGTTCCCAGGAGTTGTCATTCGGACCGTATCCCTTCCATTTAACCAAATACTGATATCCTGCTCCGCGTTTTCGATGTGTGAGAATCGCTTCTACTTCAAACTCCTCTTGTCCATTTACGAGATCAGGAGGAGGAGTCATGTAATTTGGTCCATGCGTTTCAGTTTCTCTATATGGCATAAGGAGTGACGTGTGAAAGACTGGGTGAATGCGCCATTGTTTCGGTAACTTTAGCCTATACGTTACTGGTCCTAGGACTTGTTCGACTATAAAGGGTCCTTCTCGTTTAGGTGCCAGTTTCCTAGATTGATATGGTATATTGAGATTTCTATTTTTGAGCCATACTTTGTCTCCTTGTACGAATTTGATTGCTTTGTCTCTGACTCGTCGTGCAACCATCTGTCTTGCTAGTTCGTGTGCAGCTAGCGCTTCTTCCCTAGCTTTTCGTAATAGCTGAGGCGTTCTTCGGCGGCGGGTGTTGTCATTTTCTGTACAGCGGTTGGTAGCGCAACAGGGTTCGTTCCATACATGAGTTGAAACGGGGAAGCTTTGACTGAGTCATGGTGCCGATTATTGTGCGCAAATTCGGCGATTGGGAGTAGTTGTTTCCATCTGTGAGGTTCGTTTGTGCAGAATATTCGAAGATATACTTCTAGCTCTTGAGTAACACGTTCTGTTTCTCCGTCCGTTTGTGGATGATAAGCTGTGCTCATTCTGTGGTCGATTCCTAACGTCTTTCTGATCTCCTGGAAGACCTTAGCCGAAAACTGTGGTCCTCGATCCGAGATGAGTATATCGGGTAGTCCAAAATTACCCCCTTTGTAAGACCATGGTCCACCGTGACCAGAATCGAATCATATCCGTCCGCAATAGGAAGATCTGTAATGAAATCTAAAGTGACTTGTTGAAAAGGGCGAGTTGCTTTAGATCCAATAGGTAGAAGGGCCGGAGTGTTTGGGTGAGTATTTACTTTCATCTGTTGACAAGTGGCGCATCCAGTAATCCATTCTTTGACGTGTCTATACATTCCTGGCCACCAGTAATCGCGTTGTAGAAGTTCAAGGGTTTTCATGCGTCCTGGATGTCCTGAGGTAAGCGATTCATGGACTGTTTTGACAATCTGTGTCCTGAGTGTTCCATTATCTGGGATGTACGCTCTATCAATATATCGGATGATCCCGTCTATGAATGCCCAGTCCTGGAGTTTGGATTTAATCAGTGGGGCGCGTTGAGTTTCGATGACTTCAATGATTGTGCGTCCAAAGCTATCAAGTGAAGTAGCGTTCCTGATTTCCTGGGCAAGATCCGTAGCAATGAGACAGATAAATCTATTATCTGGTAACATGGTGACATCTTCTAAAGCATCCTCGCCTTTCATGTGATCAGGTCGGCGGGATAGCGCGTCTGCTTCAAACATTTTGGTGCCAGGTACATGTTCGATCTTCAAGTCAAATTCCGAGAGCATCATGGACCATCGTGCTTGCCGAGGAGTTAATTGTTGGGGTGACCGATAGAATAAAAGATTTTTATGATCGCAATGAACCACTATGGAGTGTGGCGATCCATGAAGTAAATGTCGCCATGCCTGTAGTCCTTTAATGATTGCTAGTAGTTCTCGATCATAAATCTGGTAATTCTGTTCTGTAAGTGTCAAGGCATGCGAAATAAATCCACATGGATGAAGTGTGCTGGTTATATCTGCTTGTTTAAGCACTGCTCCAGTAGCTTTGTTCGAGGCGTCCGTCTGAAGGATAAATGGTCGAGTAGGGTCGGGCATGTGTAAAACGGGCATGGAGGAGAACTTGTTTTTAAGCTCTTCAAACGCCGTTTGACAAGTAGTCGTCCAATCAAAGAGTAAACCTTTCTTTGTTAGATCTGTCAATGGTTTCGCGATGGCGGCGAAGTTGCCAATAAACCTCCGATAGAAGTTTCCAAATCCAAGGAAAGATCGGACTTGTTTAACTGTTGTTGGTGTTGGCCAATCACAAATTCCTGCAAGTTTAACAGGATCCATTTGAATGTGTCCGGGTGTAATGATCATGCCAAGAAATTCGACTTCTTGAACGCAGAATTTGCATTTCTCGAGTTTCAAGAATAAGTCATTCTCCTGTAAGCGATTCAAAACACGTTCTGTACGCTCCCGCATTTCTTCTTTAGTTTTTGCACAGATCAAGATGTCATCCATATAGATGATGAGCCATCCTTCATTTATCATATCCTGGAAATATTCGTTCATCATCGTTTGGAATGTTGACGGGGAGTTGCAAAGACCAAAGAACATGACTGTTGGTTCGTATAATCCTCGATTGGTTATGAATGCCGCTTTCCACTCATCACCCTTTTTGATTCGGATGTTGTTGTATCCCCAGCGCAGATCAAGTTTGGTAAAGTAATTTGCGCCTTCTAGCTTCGTCATTAAATCGGAGACTAGGGGTAACGGGTAGGCATTCTTAATTGTCCATTCATTCAGGTACCGATAATCCTGACAAGGTCGAAGTGCGCCGCTTTCCTTTTTAGAGACGAAGAAAAATGGCGATGCCTGTGGTGATTTAGATGGTCGAATGTATCCTTTATTGAGTTGTTCCTTAATCCATTCATCAAGGGTTGACTGTTCTTTTAGTGATAACGGGTAAATTTTGTTGACTTTTGGCGTAAATCCTGTTTTGAGTTCGATTGCATGATCCCATGGGCGAGAAGATGGAAAACGCTCTGACGCTTTCTTCTCAAAGGTGGCGTGCCAAGGCGTGTATTCGGAAGGTAAAACTGTGGGTGCTTTGTCTCTTTTTGCTTGGTGTTCAAGTGCCTGTGATGCCGACGTTTTCACCCTGATCCAATATTCGTCTTCTCCCCATTGTCGGTTGTCTAATGCCATGCGCAAAATAGGTTTGGTGTTTTCTGAGTCATCGTCCATTTGGAGGGTTTTCTTTCGCCAATCGATCGTAGGATTATGCTGTTCTAACCATGGTATTCCAAAGATTATCGCCTGATCTCCAAGATTGGTGATCCATAACCAGTTGTTGTATGTTTTTCCTCCAATAGAGTAGGTAAGACAAGTGCGATGGGTGATTACCCGTTCTGATTGATAGTTCCGTCGGCGTTTTTGACTCTAATTGGTTGTTTTAAGAGTTCCTTTGGTAGATTTTTCGATATTCGTTCATCAATGAAGTTTCCTTCTGCCCCACAATCGATGAGAGCAGATATTTCAGCGGGTTTATGGATCGTTTGCACAGTAATGGAAATTCGTTTGTTATTATTGGAATTTACAATTACAGAGTCGAGTGCTAACTGTTCAATGGTACTGGAGGTGTCAACCGCTTTCTGGCGTCTCCTTCTTAAAAACCCTCGGATTCGAGTTCCTGGAGGGTGTTTTCGCGCTCCTCATCTGGGAGCTCTTGTAACAGCGCCCTAATGCGTTGGGCAGCTGATTCGTTTGAGGTCATTTCCTCTATTGTTCTGATTGTGCGATTTGGTGGGGAGGAGGACTTGTAGGACGACGTTTGAGCGTTCCCCTTGTTTGGGCAATCCCTGGATATGTGTCCCTGTGTTCCACATCTGAAACACCTGCCGGTTTTCCGGTATTCCTCTTTTGGGCATCTGAAAGATGTCCTGTGCTCACAGCATTGATTCCCCTTGATCCGAATACAGAGGGCTTCTGGTTTCGATTAAATTTGAAACGTCCCTTTGTGTCTCCTGATCCAGATGATCGGTTCATTAATTTCATGGTTTCCCAAGCGTTGTGTAAGCGCTCTGCAGCAGTGTAAGCTGTTTCCATACTGACGACTGCGGGGTTTTCGATGATCTTTGCTGCCACTGATGCAGGGAGTCCTTTACAGAAGTAGATGCGTTGTGCCATGAACCCAGTAATTCCGGTGGAGTGTATGAGCGATCTGAACTTCTGAATGTAGGCAGGGATGTCGATATCTCCACCCACTTTGACTTTATCTAGATCATTCAGGGTCCTTGCTGCGCTGTCAGATTCTCCCCAGTCGTTCAAGAATCGTCGTTTGAAGCTGGTGTAGTTGTCCCAGGAAAGTGCATGTGCGCTTTCTACTGATTTTCCTTTAACTGCATCTGCTATCTCTAATTCTCCTTGAAGATTGGTTTTCCAATCGTCTAGTTCTTCCCCTAGATGAAGAGAACATATTTAATTCGTTTTTTCGATGTTTCAAAGCGCCCTTCATCTAGATCGAATATGTCATCAAATGTATTGATGAAGTGTTTCGCCTTAGAGCGCTGTCCTTTGAATTCCTTAATGGAGATCCCCTTTATCCCTTTCGAGGATGTTTCCTTGTCTTCTGACATGTCCTTCTTTGGTCCTTGTTTCGGTTCTGGTGTTTTAGATTTCGGTTCCTGTGTTCCGGGTTCGTGTTTCGGTTCTGTGCCTTGTTTCGAGCTTTCTCCTTGTTTTGATTCGTCTCCAAAGGGATCTATCTCGATCTGTTGTTTTCTATATTCGTTCCACTTGGCTAATGTCTCCTCGTTTAGTGCAAGGAATGTGAAATCTCCGAGTTCTTCGCTGACTCGAAACTCGTGCCACCAAGTAAGTTCAGGTTCGGTATTTGGAGGTAGGAACAGTTGATTGTCCTCGTCGTTTTCTTCGTTGTACCAGTGAATCCAAATTTCTCCTGGTAATTCGTCGCTGTGGTTTCCTTCCTGGTATTCTCCTTCGAAGAGCTCCTCTGGAACCGGTAGGTTCTTTCTCTTTGTTCCTGAAACGTAGCACCAGGCCTTGTGTGTCATAGAAAAGTAGACTTCTCTTCGATTAAGGTAGTACTTCTGTCTGAAGTGAACAGAGTTGTTTGGGGGTCTGAGCGGTTCCTGAGTTCCAACTTGTGTTACGGACGATGCCCTCGTCGTGGTTCGTTCTAAGTCGACAGTGGCAAGCAGAGTCTCGGTCCGCTCCCAGCCACTGGACAAAGGTCTAGACGCTAAGTCAAACGATGACAAAGGTCTTAGAGAGCGATGAGAGAGAAGAGCGCTGAAGTCGGTCGTTGTTGAGAGCAAAACTCGTCTAAGTTGGAACTAGAGTTTCTCTATGGTACATGAGGTTTATATACTGTTAGGGAACAAAGGAAACCATAAAGGGAACGAGGCAATGACTACCTAAGAAAGGAAACGTGAAGGTAGTTATAAAAGGAGATAGCATCCAGGCAATACAATGCGCAGTTTAAGGAGAAATGATGGGCGTGAAATGATACATGAAACAGGAAGACGAAACGAAGAAGGAACTGTAACACATTTGAATGTGTCCGGGTGTAATGATCATGCTGAGAAGTTTGACTTCTTGAACGCAAAATTTGCATTTCTCGAGTTTCAAGAATAAGTCGTTTTCCTGTAGGCGATTCAAAATGCGTTCTGTTCGCTCCCGCATTTCTTCCTTTGTTTTTGCACAGATCAAGATGTCATCCATATAGATGATGAGCCACCCTTCATTTATCATATCCTGGAAGTATTCATTCATCATCGTTTGGAATGTTGACGGGGAATTGCAAAGACCAAAGAACATGACTGTTGGTTCATATAATCCTCAATTGGTTATGACCGCCGCTTTCCATTCGTCACCTTCTTTGATTCGGACATTGTTGTATCCCCAGCGCAGATTGAGTTTGGTAAAGTAATTTGCGCCTTCTAACTTCGTCATTAAATTGGAGACTAAGGGTAATGGGTAGGCATTCTTAATTGTCCACTCATTCAGGTATTGATAGTCTTGGCAAGGTCAAAGTGCGCCGCTTTCCTTCTTAGAGACGAAGAAAAATGGTGATGCTTGTGGTGATTTAGATGGTTGAATGTATCCTTTATCGAGCTGTTCCTTAATCCATTCATCGAGGGTTGACTGTTCTTTTAATGATAATGGGTAGATCTTGTTGACTTTTGGTGTAAATCCTGTTTTGAGTTCAATTGCATGATCCCATGGGTGAGAAGATGGAAAACGCTCTGATGCTTTCTTCTCAAAGGTGGCTTGCCAGGGCATGTATTCAGAAGGTAGAACTATGGGCGCTTCGTCTCTTTTTGCTTGATGTTCAAGTGCCTGTGATGCCGATGTTTTCACCCTGATCCAATATTCGTCTTCTCCCCATTGTCGGTTGTCTAACACCATGTGCCAAATAGGTTTGGTGTCTTCTGAATCATTGTCCATTTGGAGGGTTTTCTTTCACCAATCGATTGTAGGATTATGCTGTTCTAACCATGGTATTCCAAAGATTAGCGCCTGATCTCCTAGATTGGCGGTCCATAACCAGTTGTTGTATGTCTTCCCTTCAATAGAGTAGGTGAGACAAGTGCGATGAGTGATTAATCCGTTCTGATTAATTGTTCCGTCAGCGTTCTTGACTCTAATCGGTTGTTTTAAAGGTTCCTTAGGTAGATCTTTTGACATTCGTTCGTCAATGAAGTTTCCTTCTGCTCCGCAATCAATGAGAGCAGATATTTCAGCGGGTTTATGGGTTGTTTGCACGGTAATGGAAATTTGTTTGTTATTATTTGAATTTACAATTACAGAGTCGAGTGCTAACTGTTTAATGGTACTGGAGGCGTCAACTGCTTTCTGGTGTCTTCTTCTTAAAGACCCTCAGATTCGAGTTCCTGGAGGGTAGTTTCGCGTTCTTCATCAGGAAGTTCTTTTAGCAGCGCCCTAATGCATTGGGTGGCTGATTCATCTGAGGTCATTTCCTCTACTGCTCTGATTGTGCGATTCTGTGGGGAGAAGGACTTGTAGGACAACGTCTGGGTGTTCCCCTTGTTTGGGCAGTCCCTGGATATGTGTCCCTGTGTTCCACATCTGAAACACTTGCCGGTCTTTTGGTATTCCTCCTTTTGGGCATCTGAAAGACATCCTGTGCTCACAGCATTGATCCCCTTTGATCCAGATGCGGAGGGTTTCGTGTTTCGATTAAATTTGAAACATCCCTTTGTGTCTCCTGATCCAGATGATCGGTTCATCAATTTCATGGTCTCCCAAGCATTATGCAGGCGTTCTGCAGCGTTGTAAGCTGTTTCCATGCTGATGACTGCAGGGTTTTCGATGATCTTTGCTGCTACAGATGCAGGAAGTCCTTTGCAGAAGTAAATGTGCTGTGCCATGAATCCTGTAATTCTGGTGGAGTGTATGAGTGATCAGAATTTCTGAATGTAGGCAGGGATGTCAATATCTCCACCCACTTTGACTTTATCTAGATCATTCAGGGTCGTGGCTGCGCTGTCAGATTCTCCCCAGTCGCTCAGGAATCGTTGCCTGAAGCTGGGGTAGTTATCCCAAGAAAGTGTATATGCGCTTTCTGCTGATTTTCCTTTGGTCGCCTCTGCTG
The DNA here is from genome assembly GCA_020011035.1 of Amanita subjunquillea. Lineage (NCBI taxonomy): Eukaryota > Fungi > Basidiomycota > Agaricomycetes > Agaricales > Amanitaceae > Amanita > Amanita subjunquillea. The sequence goes on along the minus strand of JAEBUT010000019.1, from coordinate 649,088 downwards.
CTTCTAATTCTCCTCGAAGATTGGCTTTCCAATCGTCTAGTTCTTCCCCTAGGTGCAGGAGAACATATTTGATTCGCTTTTTTGATGTTTCAAAGCGCCCTTCATCTAGATTGAATACGTCATCAAATGTGTTGATGAAATGTTTTGCCTTAGAGCAGTACTTTACACTCCCCCACATATCCTATTGGACTCCGATCAGACTCCGACAAGTCCGATCAGACTCCGACAAGTCCGATCAGACTCCGATCAGACTCTGATCAGACTCTGATCAGACTGTCTAAGACTAAGATAGTCTTATCAGACTCCGATCAGACTCCGGTCAGACTCCGGTCAGACTCCGATCAGACTCTGATCAGACTCTGATTGGACTGTGACTGACAAACTGAATAATTAACTGCAGAGAAGAAATTTGCCCTGTCTGGTCAGACTCTGGTCAGACTCCAATCAGACTCCAATCAGACTCTGATTGACAAACTAAATAATTAACTTGTGGAGAAGAAATTTACCCAGTCTGATCAGAACAACTGACAACCTAATTAATGTTACAAAGTATGTATGTTACAACTCAATCACTCATTTTCACTATCACTATCCTCTCTCTCCACACTTTTCTCACCCTGCTTCTGCTTCTCAATCACATTCCTTGTGTGATAAAATAGCATGGTATGCATTAACCAGTTAAAGTTAGCTGCACCATTCTCTTCAAAATTGACTCAAACCCCCTATCCAAGCATTCAATTGCTCACATGCCTGTGTATTGAAGGCACGCTTATAATAAAGCTGGCCATGCTTGTCCCTTCCAGAAACAACAAGATTTGGTGCTGAACCATCAAGTGGTGCAGGATTGCACCATGTTTGGCATAGCATATCATTCTTGCTGTGATTCTTGTAATGGTACAAGTCAACAATGAAATGCGTGGTATTCTTCTATATGTCCCATTGACCCCTACTAATGCATGATCTCAACAGAATACATGCCTTGTCTATGCACACATATGATGGTCTGGACTCTTCTGTTGGGTAAATCTCTTCCAGGTAATCCAGTATTCATGTTGGTGACTCTGATTTGGCAAACTTGGTCCATGCAATGACCACTCCACATGGTGCACATACAGTCTCAACACAATAAAACCTTGGAGAATTAAAGTAATTCTTCTGCTGTTGTCTCACAGGAGTAGCCTGATCATGAGGCTGTTGATTCTGTTGGACCTGTGGAAGCCAAGGCAGGTTCTCTCCAGGATGCCTCAATGCTCTCTTTGCACCTCTCAGTGCCTGCTGTGAATGACTCTCAGCATGTCTTCTCCATTGCTCTTGATGTTGCAAGCATGCCAGTGTTCCTGTCAGCTTTTGTCTTGCACAGTCCATATCTTCACACTTATCATATGCACAATGCTGAAAAACAATCAGTGATGCTCACATGTTGTGCAAGTGCTATACATACATTTGGTCCCATCACTATACCATCCACAGCTAGTCCAAAACAGGCAGGTGGCAATGTAATGCCTATAGTGCTGTTAGGTAGCCACATTCCAACTGGCTGCATAGCACAGCAGTTTATTTGGCTCATGTCACACTTATGCATGACTGAGAGTTTGATTCATGGTATGTACAGCACTTTTCATTGGTTGATTTTGCTTATGATTGAAAAAATATCAGATAAATGTGGAACAATACCCAAAAAATACCCAAAAAATCAGAAGTCCGAGGACTCCGAGCTCAGACTCCTATCGGACTCCTAGAATCCGACCAGAGTCCGACCAGAGTCTGATCAGACTCCGATCAGACATGAGATGGAAATGTGTCACACTGACCTCAAGTCCTAGACAGTCCGACCAGACTCCGACCAGACTCCGACCAGACTCCGATCAGACTCCGATCGGAGTCCGCCAGGATATGTGGCTAAGTGTAAAGACCTCCCTTAGAGCGCTGTCCTTTGAATTCCTTAATGGAGATTCCCTTTATTCCTTTCGAGGATGTTTCCTTGTTGTCTGACATGTCCTTCTTTGGTTTTGGTTTGGGTGTTTCGGGTTTCGGGTCCTGTGTTCCAGGTTCATGTTTCGATTCTGTGCCTTGTTTTGATTTATCCCCAAAGGCTAGATCTATCTCGATCTGTTGTTGTTCTCTATATTCGTTCCACTCGATTATTGTCTGCTCATCGAGTGCAAGGAAAGTGAAGTCTCCAAGTTTCTTGTCAACTCGAAACTCGTGCCACCAAGTGAGTTCGGGTTTGGTGTTTGGGGTTAGGAATAACTGATTGTTTTCCTCGTTTGTTTCGTTGTACCAGTGAATCCAAATATCTCCTGGTAATTCGATGTTATGGTCTCCTTCCTGGTATTCTCCTTCGAAGAGTTCCTCTGAGACTGGTAGGTTTTTTCTCTTTGTTCCTGAAACATAGCACCAGACCTTGTGTGTCATAGAAAAGTAGACTTCTCTTCAATTAAGGTAGTACTTCTGTTTGTAACAAACAGAGTCGTTTGGGGGTCTGATCTGGGAGTTCCTGGTATCAATGGTGTCTGGCTAGTGACGATGCACTGAGCAGTTCCTGAGTTCCAACTTGTGTTATGGACAATGCCCTCATCGTGGTTCGTTCTAAGTCAACAGTGACAAGCAGAGTCTCGGTCCGCTCCCAGCCACTGGACAAAGGTCTAGACGCTAAGTCAAATGATGACAAAGGTCCTGGAGAACAATGAGAGAGAAGAGCGCTGAAGTCGATCATTGTTGAGAGCAAAACTCATCTAAGTTGGAACTGGAGTTACTCTACAGTACATGGGGTTTATATACGATTTAGGGAACAAAAGAAACCTTAAAGGGAATGAGGCAATGACTACCTAAGAAAGGAAATGTGAAGGTAGTTATAAAATGGGATAGCGTCCAGGCTGTATGGTGCGCAGTTAAGGAGAAGTGATGGATATGAAACAGTCCACTGAGACAGGAAGACGAAACGAAGAAGAAACTGTAACAGGGTGTCCAGAAGTGAGCGATTCATGAACTGTTTTGACAATCTGTGTCCTGAGCGTGCCATCATCCGGAATGTATGCTCTGTCAATATATTGAATGATCCCATCAACAAATGCCCCGTCCTGGAGCTTAGATTTAATCAGTGGAGCACATTGAGTTTCAATAACTTCAATAATTGTGCATCCAAAGCTATCAAGTGCTGTAGTGTCCCTGATTTCTTGGGCTAGGTCCGTAGCAATGAGGTGAATGAACTTGTTGTCTGGTAACATGGTTATGTCATCTGGGGTATCATCATCTCTCATATGATCAGGTTGGCAGGATAGAGCATCCACTTCAAACATCTTAGTGCCAGGTACGTGTTCAATCTTCAAGTCAAATTCCGAGAGCATCATAGACCATTGTGCTTGTTGGGGAGTTAACCGTTGGGGTGTCTGATAGAACAAAAGATTCTTATGATCGCAATGAACCACTATTGGATGTGGTGATCCATGGAGTAAATGTCACCATGCCTGTAGTCCTTTAATGATTGCGAGTAATTCTCGATTGTATATCTGGTAATTGTGCTCCGTAAGTGTCAAGGCATGGGAGATAAAACCACATGGGTGAAGCGTTCCGGTTGTATCAGCTTGCTTTAATACTGCCCCTATAGCTTTATTGGAGGTGTCTGTTTGAAGAATGAAAGGTCTAGTGGGGTCTGGCATGTGTAAAACGGGCATGGAAGAAAACTTGCGCTTGAGTTCATCAAATGCACTCTGACAAGTGGGCATCCAGTCAAAAAGTAAACCCTTCTTTGTCAAATCTGTCAGCAGTTTTGCTATGGTGGCAAAATTCTCCAATAGAGGTTCCTGAATCCAAGGAATGATCTGACTTGTTTAACTGTTGTTGGCATTGGCCAATCACGAATTCCTGCAAGTTTGATGGGATCCATTTGTATATGTCTGGGGGTGATGATCATGCCTAAAAATTCAACTTCTTGGACGCAAAATTTGCACTTTTCAAGTTTCAAAAATAGATTGTTTTCCTGCAGTCATTGCAAGACTTGTTCTGTGCGCTTTCATACTTCTTCTTTGGTTTTCCCACAAATTAGGATGTTGTCCATATAAATAATGAGCCATCCTTCATTTATCATGTCCTGAAAGTATTTGTTCATCATAGTCTGGAATGTTGAAGGCAAATTGCAAAGACCAAAAAACATGACTGTTGGTTCGTATAATCCTTGATTGGTTATAAATGCTGTCTTCCATTTGTCTCCTTCCTTGATTTGGACCTTGTTATATCCCCAGCGCAAATCAAGCTTGGTGAAGTAGTTTGCGCCCTCTAACTTTGTCATTAGATTGGAAACCAAGGGTAATGGATACACATTCTTGATGGTCCATTTGTTTAAGTATTGGTAATCCTGACAAGGTCGGAGTTTGCAGCTCTCTTTTTTAGAGACGAAGAAGAATGGTGACACTTGTGGTGATTTAGATGGTCAAATATATCCTTTGCCTAGTTGTTCCTTAATCCAGTCATTGAGAGTTGACTGTTTTTTAGCAATAATGGGTAGATTTTGTTAACTTTTGGCATAAATCCTATCTTGAGTTCAATCGCATGATCCCATGGGTGAGAAGATGGGAAACATTCTGATGCTTCCTTTTCAAAGGTGGCTTGCCAAGGTGTGTATTCGGAAGGTAAGACTGTTGGCACTTCATCTCATTTTGCTTGATGTTCCAGCACCTGTGATGCCAATGTCTTTACCCTAATCCAATACTTGTCTTCTCCCCATTGTTGGGTATCCAATGCCATGCGCCAGGTAGGTTTGGTGTTCTCTAAATTGTTGTCCATTTGGAGGGTTTTCTTTCACCAGTCAATAGTAGGATTATGTTGTTCTAACCATGGTATTCCAAAGATTATTGCCTGATCTCCTAGATTGGTGATCCATAACCAGTTGTTGTATGTCTTTCCTTTAATAGAATAGGTAAGACAAGTGCGATGAGTGATTAGTCCGTTCTGGTTGATTGTTCCATCGGCGTTTTTGACTCTAATTGGCTATTTTAAGAGTTCCTTTGGTAGATTTTTTGATATTTGTTCATCGATGAAGTTTCCTTCTGCTCCACAATCAATGAGAGCAGATATTTCAGTGGGTTTATGGGTCGTTTGCACAGTAATGGAAATCTGTTTGTTATTATTGGATTGTATAATTACAGAGTCAAGTGCTAACTGTTTGATAGTACTGGAGGCGTCAACCACTTTCTGGTGTCTCCTTCTTAAAAACCCTCAGATTCGAGTTCCTGGAGGGTATTCTCACGCTCCTCATCTGGGAGTTCCTTCAATAGGGCCCTATTGCGTTGGGCGGCTGATTCATTTGAGGTCATTTCCTCTACTGTCCTAATTGTGCAATTCTGTGGAGAGGAGGGCTTGTAGGGCAATGTTTGGGTGTTCCCCTTGTTTGGGCAGTCCCTGGATATGTGTCCCTGTGTTCCACATCTGAAACACTTGCCGGTCTTTCGGTATTCCTCCTTTTGGGCATCTGAAAGACATCCTGTGCTCACAGCATTGATTCCCCTTGATTCAGATGCAGAGGGTCTCTGGTTTTGGTTAAATTTGAAATGTCCTTTTGTATCTCCTGACCCAGAGGATCAGTTCATCAGTTTCAGGGTCTCCCAAGCATTATGCAGATGTTCTGCAGCATCATAAGCTGTCTCCATATTGATGACTGCAGGGTTTTCAATGATCTTTGCTGCGACTGATGCAGGGAGTCCTTTACAGAAGTAAATGTGCTGTGCCATGAACCCTGTGATCCCGGTGGAGTGTATGAGCAACCTGAATTTCTGAATGTAGGCAGGGATGTTGATGTCTCTGCCCACTTTGACTTTATCTAGATCATTCAGGGTCCTGGCTGCGCTATCAGATTCTCCCCAGTTGCTCAAGAATTGTCGCCTGAAGCTGGTGTAATTATCCCAAGAGAGTGCATATGCACTTTCTGCTGATTTTCCTTTAACTGCTTCTGCTGCCTCCAATTCTCCTCGAAGATTGGCTTTCAAATCATCCAGTTCTTCTCCTAAGTGAAGGAGAACGTATTTGATTCGTTTTTTCGATGTTTCAAAGCACCCTTCATTGAGATCAAAGATGTCATCAAATGTATTGATGAAGTGTTTTGCCTTAGAGCACTGTCCTTTGAATTCCTTAACGGAGATTCCCTTTATCCCTTTTGAGGATGTGTCCTTGTTGTCTGACATTTCCTTTTCTGGTTTCTGTTTCGGTTCTGGTGTTTCAGGTCTTTGATCCTGTGTTCCTGGTTTGTGTTTCGGTTCTGTGCCTTGTTTTGAGTTGTCTCCTTGTTTCGGTTCATCCCCAAAGGCTAGATCTATCTCAATCTGTTGTTGTTCTCTGTATTTGTTCCACCTGGTTAATGCTTGTTTGTCTAGTGCAAGAAAGGTGAAGTCTCCGAGTTTTTTGTTGACTCGAAACTCATGCCACCAGGTGAGTTCAGGTTTGGTGTTTGGGGTTAGGAATAACTGATTGTTTTCCTTGTTTGTTTCATTGTACCAGTGAATCCAAATGTCTCCTGGTAATTTGCTGTTAGGGTCTCCTTCCTGGTATTCTCCTTCGAAGAGTTCCTCCAGGACCAGTAGGTTCTTTCTCTTTGTTCCTGAAACGTAGCACCAGGCCTTGTGTGTTGTAGAAAAGTAGACTTCTCTTCGATTAAGGTAGTACTTCTGTTTGTAATGAACAGAGTCATTTGGTGGTCTGATCTGGTTGGTTCTGGTATCAATGGTGTCTGGCTAGTGACGATGCACTGAGCAATTCCTGAGTTCCAACTTGTGTTATGGACAATGCCCTCATCGTGGTTTGTTCTAAGTCAACAGCGACAAGCAGAGTCTTGGTCCACTCCCAGCCACTGGACAAAGAGTCTAGATGCTAAGTCAAATGATGACAAAGGTCTGAAGAGCAATGAAGAGAGTGTCAAGATCAAAGTGAGGTTGAGAGCAAAACTTGTCTAAGTTGGAACTGGAGTTACTCTACAGTACATGGGGTTTATATACGGTTTAGGGAACAAGGAAACCATAAGGGGAATGAAATGATGACTACCTAAGAAAGGAAATGTGAAGGTAGCTATGAAAGGAGATAGTGTCCGGGCTGTACAATGCACAGTTAAGGAGAAACAATGAATATGAAACAGTCTGTACAAACAGGAAGATGAAATGAAGAGGAAACTGTAACACATACCATCTATGCCATTTGTCCCAGGAGTACCCCTGTACCCCAGCAACGAAGGCCTTGTCTCTCTCGTGTGACTCTGCTCTCGCATGGAGCAGGTACAAGTGGTTTACCATGTGTCCCTCTCTGACAATGGTTTGACCTTCTGTTTGCAAATAGCACTTCCCACCCCTCATCTCCATGTGTCCTCCGCTTTTGTCAAAGCATCCGAGTGACATAAGACAATTTGGTGCAATCAGCACATGTGACACATGACTGAGTTTGTGCATGTAGTATTTGTCACCAACACAGAATTTGAGCAGGATGGTCCTGCGGCCTAAAACGGGAACTGGTTCCGAACCTATGCCTTTTATGGTAGTATTTTCAAGAGGGGTGTAATCTAGAAATAGGTCATGCAAGGTACACATGTGTGCAGATGATGCGCAGTCAAGGATCCAATTGGATTTTGAGAACTCACTGGGACTTGCCATATAAGTGAAATCGGCTAGGTTGGATCCAGAAGCATCTTCTTCTTGTGCCTGATTGGCCTGATCTCTTCTGCCGCCCTTCTGCTTCTTTCTCAGCCCTTGTCCCTCTTTCCAGCTGATGCACTATACAACAGGCAAAACCCAAAACCAAACCTCTCTGTGTGCAAGCACACCTTCAGTGAAGGACTGAAGTGTTGTTTGAAGCAGGGTTGAGGTGGGGGGAAGGGAGAAACACATGTCTTGAACAGCTGGGGGCGAGTCCTAGGAGGTTCCCAGACTTGGCTGACTGTTTCGAAGCCAAATGGCATTGGGGATGTTGTAAACGAAGTGAGTGCCGGTCCGGGTTGGTGATCTCGAGGTGACAGGGTGGGGTTGAAGGTGATCAAATGTTGTTGAGTGTGGCAAGGAGAACGGTTGTGGCTGATGAGGAAGACGAGGCGAAGACAAAGCAGAATCTTGAGGCAAGGGAGGAAGCAAGGCAAGCGCAGGCTGAGGCAAGGACAATGCTAGGGACCTAAACAAAACTCAGAGGTGCCAAACTCACACCAAGACTCGGAGGGGAGGGAAGCAAGGTCAAGACTTCTTCTCTCTTTTTCAACTAAGACATGCACAGGCTTATATATCTATCAATATGTCATATGGGGGAAACTTGAAACTCAGTCCAATATCTGTGATTTGTAAGGTCCGCTTGACTACCATCTTCTCAAACCACAATTGAAGCACAACAATGGGAACAGGTCCATGACAATGGAAACGAGCATGTGCACCAGGCACCAACCGGGAATACTTCTCCACTGACATTGCTGACGTTTGCAACACCCAACAAGCGCTCCACGGATCTTTGGGTATCTTGGTCGAAGTTGCTTGTGACTGGATAGTGACGCACCACCATGTTGCAATGCCTTCATGGTTTCTAGGCCTCATACTCGTGACAGAGCAGGTCCTTGAGCTGGGGATGGTGTGTCAAGTCCGCTGGAAGTCATGCTACATGCCAGGTTGAATAATATGGCATCAACTGGTGCGCTGGAATGAGCCTCAAATGCAGCACGCCTTCTCAATTGATGACCGCGTATCGTCCAAGGGTTCATCCGACAATGATTAGTGGTCCTCCGGATGCTATCTCCCTTCGGTAGCCTTCCTGCACTGTGACTGTGATAATCCTCCACACAACCTGACCGACAATGAATGTGGCACTCCCTGCAGAGGCAAGCTCTTCTAATTGAATGGAGCTGTTGATTAATTCAAGGTGGAACCGGCTTCGACTGTATGGGTCCCTGGGTGCATGCAAGGCAGATGCCTCGTCCGGGTTGTGAAACATAGGCTCTAAGCCTCCTCAAGCACTGATCTGACATGTCAACATGGTTCACCTCTCCTCTGTCACCATCCTCGAGCCTCTGAATTGTATTCCTATTGAGTCCAAGATGGATATACTGGTGCGCTCGGACGCTGGTAGCCGCAAGAAGGCTGCTCCTGGGGTAAACAAGACGAAGTTGTCATGCGTTGGCGCTCGACTGGGCTCGGAGGGACATCTACCATGGAAGAGTCTGGATCTACTGTCGGAGGTTCAGCGCGATTGGATGTCCTTGCTGCAAGCAACAAATGAGCTGGCACTGAGAGTCGTTTGATTAATGTCAATGACTGTATGGTCAAGGGTGTTCTGTTCATCATTGGTTGAGTCATGTATGCTTCGGCTGGTTGGGCATGAGCGTATCTGGGGCTATGAGAGGGTGAACATCTTGTCCTTATGTCAGGCGAGGCACCAGGCACCCATTTTCGCCAAATTTGCAATATGGTGGGGCCCTAGTGACTGAACTGAGGTCATTGTGATGTAGCCAGGTAGCACGGAACGGGGACTGTCTAGGGGTTGGGAGAGGTTTCGGGTATCTGCTAAGACCAAGGAGACCGGATCAAAGACCCCTTCTGATCTTGAGGGCTTCAACCTTCATTCACTGGGGTACTGCTGGCACTATGGACTTCAACCATGGGCAGGATGCTTCGACTAGGTTTGGATGGCTTTGTCTGGGGCTGAATTGGGCTAGTGCAGGTACTGGTGCATCCCAGGCATATCATCCACCCTTCACTGAAATCTTGACTGTCCCCAGTCAATTGAAGACATTGTACTGCCAAAAGCTCGCGTATCGCTGTCCAAAATGTATGTCCAAGAAGAGAATGATTAATAACACAAAGGAGGTCTGTGAGGTGAATGTAATTGAAGCTACTAGTCTTAGTTCAAGACAGACGAGAAGACAGCAAAACAAGAGAAAAGGAACACGGGAAAGAAAAGAGAATTAGTCCACATTGTTGAAAAGTGGCCTTCAAGGCTTCGTGCAAGGTTGCACTTCGCAATCTTCAATAGTCTTCATCAAACCTCTCTCCTCCATCTTCATCACTCTCACCGGGGTCACCTACTCCTGGATCTTCTTCGTCTGCTGCCTCCGGCATTCAAGCAACTTCTTCATCATCATCTCCTAGGTTTGTTGAGGCCTGCATCTTGTGAAGACGCTGCAAATGGACGTCCAGCGCATCGTGAGGGACTTCTACCTCCTTTCGAGCAAAGTAGGGAACAACTCTGAATGCGGCCACAGGCCTATCGAGGATGGAGCCATCTAATTCGCACACAACATAGGCTCCTCCGTGGTTTCAGACAAGGACGACGTAGGGACTGTTATAGCGGGCTCGCATCTTTTGATTCAATGACTTCTCGATGGCGGTATTGCAGACAAGGACCAGGTCCCTGAGTTGAAACAAATAGTCTTTGATACTTTGGTGATAGTCCGACTTGAAATGTCTAGCTGCCTTAATCCAAGCCTTGAAGACCTTGTCACGAAGGGCCTCTACTTGCTCCTGGCGTTTCTGCAGCTCAGTTGCTTGTCGGGCAATGAGATCTGTGGTAGACAAGAAGGCTTTCAGAGGCAGCAATAGGTAAGTGGCTTCGACAATATCCAAAGGGAGCAAAGGGTGCATGCCAGTGACAGCAAAGTACGGGGAGACGCCCATTTGTTGACGAACTGTGACTCACTCAGCCCAAAAGACGGTGTGTAGGGACCTAGCCCACTTCGACTGATCTCTGCTACAGGCTTTGTACAACGACTGTCTGACATTGAAGTGTGCACACTCGACAATCCCGTTGGCTTGTGAGTTATAACCTGAGATCCAAATGTGATTGATCTTGTACTGCTTGGACAGGTAGGTGCATGCACTGACAATTGAGGAACCATTGTTGGACACAATCTCCACTAGTGCTCCCCATCGACATAAGAGGTCTTTGAAGAGCCAAGAACCAATGGCTTTGGCTGTCTGGGTGCGCAGGGCGCGGTACTCTGGGTAGTGAGAGAGCAAACATCATGCTTGAATCAAGTAGTGGTATCCCTTCGAGGGAGGTAGGTGCATGATGTTGATATAGACTTTGAGAAGAGGGGGGCTGGCTGGGCAACAGTGGGTGGGATTCAAACAAGATGAAGTTGATGCTCCTGACACAGGTGACAAGTCTGGAGGTACCACTTGATGTCCTTGTGAACGTGTGGCCACCAAAAATGCTCTAAGATGAGGGCTCGAGTAGCGTCAAAGCCCTTATGTCCGACATCATCATGGCATTCCTGAAGTACTCGAACACGACGGGGCTGGTCCACAACAACTTTGTGTAAACCATTTGCGTCCTTTCTCCACAACTTTCCATGCTGCAAGAAGAACCGAAGGCAGTACCGCATGAATGACTGGTATTCTTTGTCAGTCATCTCTATGGGTCGCTTCAGGTCCTGAAGGAACTGTCAAACGAAGGGTAATCAGGCATCTTCTTTCTGTGTGGCAACTGTCCTGGGTATTCTGGTGTAGCTGATAGGTTTGTCGTTGCTGGCAAGCACAAATACTCTGAGCACAGTGTCTGCAACTGGGCTATAAGTGTTGACTGTTCTACCGATCGATGCGCACACCATCGACTCTGAGAGGGATGCCATAAAAGGTGAGGGGTTGATAATGTGCATGAAACTGTACAAGTTGTCGATCCAATCATTGAAGACCTCGTCTTCCACTTCTTTGTCAATGGCTTCATTGTCTGGCTGCCGGGGTCTTCAAGACAAAGAAAAATGGTGATGCCTGTGGTGATTTAGACGGTTGAATGTATCCTTTATCAAGTTGTTCCTTAATCCATTCGTTGAGGGTTGACTGTTCCTTCATTGATAACGGGTAGATTTTGTTAACTTTCAGCGTAAATCCTGTTTTGAGTTCAATTGCGTGATCCCACAGGTGGGAGGATGGGAAACGCTCAGATGCTTTCTGTTACAGTTCCCCTCTCGTTTCATCTTTCTGTCTCAGTGGACCATTTCATATTCATCATCAACTGCGCACTGTATCACTTGGACACTATCCCCTTCAGTAGTTACTTTCACATTTCCTTTCTCAGGTAGCTACAGCTTCGTTTCCTTTTATGATTCCATTGTTCTCAAAACATATATAAACCCCTGTACCGTAGAATAACCTCAGTTCCAACTTAGACGAGTTTTGCCCTCAACATTGATTGACCTCAACACTCTCTTTCTTTGTCGCTCTCTAGACCTTCGTCATTGTTTGACTTAGTGTCTGAACTCGTTGTCCAGTAGCTGGGAGCAGACCGAGACTCTGCTTGTCACTGTTGACTTAGAACGAACCACAACGAGGGCATCATCTGTAACACAAGTTGGAACTCAGGAACCGCTCAGTGCATCGTCACTAGCCAGACACCATTGATACTAGGAACTCCCAGATCAGACCCCAAACGACTCTGTTCATTACAAACAGAAGTACTACCTTAATCGGAGAGAAGTCTACTTTTGACAACACACAAAGTCTGGTGCTACGTTTACAAAGAGAAAGAACCTACCGGTCTCAGAGGAGCTCTTTGAAGGAGAATACCAGGAAGGAGACCCTAACAGAGAATTACCAGGAGAAATTTGGATTCACTGGTATAACGAAACGAACGAGGAAAACAATCAGTTATTCCTAGCCCCAAACACCGAACCTGAACTCACCTGGTGGCACGAGTTTCGAGTCAATGAAGAACTCGGAGATTTCACCTTCCTTGCACTAGACGAAGAGACACTAGCCAGGTGGAACAAATACAAAGAACAACAACAGATTGAGATAGATCTAGCCTTTGGGGATGAATCAAAACAAGGAGAAAGCTCAAAACAAGGCACAGAATCCAAACATGAACCCAGAACACAGGACCTGAAACCTGAAACACCCGAACCGAAACCAAATAAAGACATGTCAGATGAGAAGGAAGCATCCTCAAAAGGAATAAAGGGAATCTCCATTAAGGAATTCAAAGGACAGCGCTCTAAGGCAAAACATTTCATCAACACATTTGATGACATATTCAATCTTGATGAAGGGCGCTTTGAAACATTGAAAAAGCGAATCAAATATGTTCTCCTTCACTTAGGGGGAAGAACTAGACAATTGGAAAGCCAATCTTCGAGGAGAATTAGAGGCAGCAGAGGCAACCAAAGGAAAATCAGCGGAAAGCACATATACATTTTCTTGGGATAACTACCCCAGCTTCAAGCGACGATTCTTGAGCAACTGGGGAGAATCTGACAGCGCAGCCAGGACCCTGAATGATCTAGATAAAGTCAAAGTGGGTGGAGACATTGACATCCCTGCCTACATTCAGAAATTCCGATCGCTCATACACTCCACCGGAATTACTGGGTTCATGGCGCAACACATTTACTTCTGCAAGGGACTTCCTGCATCAGTAGCAGCAAACATCATCGAAAATCCTGCAGTTGTCAGTATGGAAACAGCATATAATGCTGCAGAGCGCCTGCACAACGCTTGGGAGACAATGAAACTGATGAACCGATCATCTGGATCAGGAGACACAAAGGGATGTTTCAAATTTAATTGAAACACGAAGCCCTTTGCATCAGGATCAAAGGGGATCAATGCTATGAGCACAGGACGTCTTTCAGATGCCCAAAAGGAGGAATACCAAAAGACCGGCAAATGTTTCAGATGTGGAACACAGGGACACATATCCAGGGACTGCCCAAACAAAGGGAACACCCAAACATCGTCCTACAAGTCCTCCTCCCCACAGAATCGCTCAATCAGAGCAATAGAAGAAACGACCTCGAACAAATCAGCCGCCCAACGCATCAGGGCACTGTTGAAAGATCTTCCAGAGGAAGAACACGAAACAACCCTCCAGGAACTCGAATCCAAGGGTTTTTAAGAAGGAGACGTCAGAAAGCGGTTGACGCCTCCAGTACCATTGAACAGTTAGCACTCAACTCTGTAATTGTAAATTCAAATAATAACAAACAAATTTCCATTACTGTGCAAACAACCCATAAACCCACTGAAATATCTGCTCTCATTGATTGTGGAGCAGAAGGAAACTTCATTGACAAACGAATATCAAAAGATCTACCTAAGGAACCTTTAAAACAACCAATTAGAGTCAAGAACGCTGATGGAACAATCAATCAGAACGGATTAATCACTCATCGCACTTGTCTCACCTACTCTATTAAAGGGAAGACGTACAACAACTGGTTATGGATCACCAATCTAGGAGATCAAGCAATAATCTTTGGAATACCATGGTTAGAACAGCATAATCCTACGATCAATTGGTGAAAGAAAACCCTCCAAATGGACGAAGATTCAGAAGACACCAAACCTATTTGGCGCATGGCATTAGACAACTGACAATGGGGAGAAGATGAATATTGGATCAGGGTGAAAACATCAGCATCACAGGCACTTGAACATCAAGCAAAAAGAGACAAAGCACCCATAGTTCTACCTTCCAAATACATGCCCTGGCACGCCACCTTTGAGAAGAAAGCGTCAGAGCGTTTTCCATCTTCTCGCCCATGGGATCATGCGATCGAACTCAAAACAGGATTTATGCCAAAAGTCAACAAAATCTACCCGTTATCACTAAAAGAACAGTCAACCCTCGATGAATGGATTAAGGTACAACTCGATAAAGGATACATTCAACCATCTAAATCACCGCAGGCGTCGCCATTTTTCTTCATCTCTAAAAAGGAAAGCAGTGCACTTCGACCTTGCCAAGATTATCGATACCTGAATGAATGGATGATTAAGAATGCCTACCCATTACCCTTAGTTTCCGATCTAATGACAAAGTTAGAAGGCACAAATTACTTTACCAAACTTGATCTGCGCTGGGGATACAACAACGTCCAAATCAAAGAAGGTGACGAATGGAAAGCGGCATTCATAACCAATCGCGGATTGTATGAACCAACAGTCATGTTCTTTGGTCTTTGCAACTCCCCGTCAACATTCCAAATGATGATGAACAAATATTTCCAGGATATGATAAACGAAGGATGGCTCATCATTTATATGGATGACATCTTGATCTGCACAAAAACAAAAGAAGAAATGCCGGAGCGTACAGAACACGTCTTGAATCGCCTACAGGAAAATGACTTATTCTTGAAACTCGAGAAATGCAAATTTTGTGTTCAAGAAGTCGAATTTCTTGGCATGATCATTACACCCGGACACATTCAAATGGATCCTGTTAAACTTGCAGGAATTTGTGACTGGCCAACACCAACAACGGTTAAACAAGTCAGATCCTTCCTTGGATCCGGAAACTTCTATCGGAGATTTATTGGCAACTTTGCCGCCATAGCGAAACCATTGACAGATCTAACAAAAAAGGGTTTACTCTTTGACTGGACAACCACTTGTCAGACAGCGTTTGAGGAGCTTAAAAACAAGTTCTCCTCCATGCCCGTTTTACGCATGCCCGACCCCACCCAACCATTCATTCTTCAGACGGATGCCTCAAACAAAGCTACTGGAGCAGTGCTTAAACAAGCAGATACAACCAGAACACTTCATCCATGTGGATTTATTTCGCATGCCTTGATGCTTACAGAACAGAATTACCAGATTTATGATTGAGAATTACTCGCAATCATTAAAGGACTGCAGGTATGGCAACATTTACTTCATGGATCGCCACATCCCATAGTGGTTCACTGCAATCATAAGAATCTTTTGTTCTATCGGTCACCCCAATGATTAACTCCTCGACAAGCATGATGGTTCATGATGCTCTCGGAATTTGACTTGAAAATTGAACATGTACCTGGCACCAAGATGTTTGAAGCAGACACTCTATCCCATCGACCTGATCACATGAAAGGCGATGATGCGCTAGAGGATGTCACCATGCTACCAGACAATACATTTATCCATCTCATTGCTACAGATCTTGCCCAGGAAATTAGGAATGCTACATCACTTGACAGCTTTGGACACACAATCATTGAGGTTATTGAGACTCAACACGCTCCACCGATTAAATCCAAGCTCCAAGACTGGGCATTTGTTGATGGGATCATCCGATACATCGATAGAGCGTACATCCCAGATAATGGGACACTCAGGACACAAATTGTCAAAACAGTTCATGAATTGCTCACTTCAGGACACCCAGGACGCATGAAAACCCTTGAGCTTCTACAATGTGACTACTGGTGGCCAGGAATGTATAAACACGTTAAAGAATGGATTACTGGTGTTACGTCGAAGGCCATAGCCCTAGGTTCTAACCCTAGACTAGGAGAGAAGTAGAGAAGGGTGGTCCAGAGCTAAGACTGTTACTCGACTAAGGTCAAGATGGGGAGCTACAGGCTCTACCTAGCTACTTATATACCTAGAGACCTAGGGGTACGCTACATGTATCAGAGTATAGGGGATGAGACAAGGAGCTGATACAGGAGCTGGTACAGGAGCTGAGACAGGGGGTTGAAACCCAGGGGCTGATACAGGGGTTGAAACCCAGGGGCTGAGACAGGGGTTGAAACCATGGGGTGAAACCAGATCAATCCCTGCAGGGTCGGACCAAATAGGGAACCCTAGGTTAGGGTCGCAGTTAGGGAAACAAAGTTGACTGTAACAACTGGTTGTGCTATTTGCCAACAGATGAAAGTAAATACTCACCCCAATACTCCGGCTCTTCTACCCATTGGATCCAAAGCGACTCGGCCTTTTCAACAAGTCACACTGAATTTCATTACGGATCTTCCTATTGCTGATGGATATGACTCGATTTTGGTCATGGTGGACCATGGTCTTACAAAGGGGGGTAATTCTTACTCCTTGCAAGAAAACAATCGACGCTCTAGGAGCAGCCAATCTCTACATCTTCGAAATATTTAAATGCTTTGGACTACCTGATATCCTCATCTCGGATCGAGGACCACAGTTTTCAGCTAAGGTCTTCCAGGAAATCAGAAAGATGTTAGGAATCGATCACAGAATGAGCACAGCTTACCATCCACAAACCGACAGAGAAACAGAATGTGTTAATCAAGAACTAGAAGTATACCTTCAAATATTTTGCACAAATGAACCTCATAGATGGAAACAACTACTCCCAATCGCCGAATTTGCTCACAATAATCGACATCATGACTCAGTTAGAGCCTCCCTGTTCCAACTCATGTATGGAACAAACCCCATCGCATTACCAACCGCCGTACAAAAAATGACAACACCTGCTGCTGAAGAACACCTACAACTACTACAAAAAGCTAGGGAAGAAGTGCTAGCCACGCATGAACTAGCAAGACAGATGGTTGCACGACAAGTCAGGGACAAGGCAGTCAAATTCATACAGGGAGACAAAGTATGGCTTGAAAACAGAAACCTCAATATACCGTATCAATCTAGGAAACTAGCGCCTAAACGAGAAGGACCCTTTATGGTGGAACAAGTTCTAGGACCAGTAACATATAAGCTCAAGTTACTGAAACAATGGCGCATTCACCCAGTCTTTCACACGTCACTCCTTATGCCATATAGGGAAACTGAAACACATGGACCGAATTATACTACTCCGCCTCCTGATCTCGTAAATGGACAGGAAGAGTTTGAAGTTGAAGCGATTCTCACACATCGAAAACGCGGAGCAGGGTATCAGTATTTGGTTAAATGGAAGGGATACAGCCCGAACGACAACTCCTGGGAACCTGAGCGCAATCTAAGTAATGCTGCGGACGTGCTACAGGCATATATACTCAGAAGAGAGCTATGAAATCCCATGTCTCAATATCGCAACCGCCAAACCCTCAAACAAAACATCCGTTATATGAAAAGATACTGCTCCACCAGAGGATGATACTCCCCAAAACCTTATGAAAGCTTCAAAGGACGGATCATCACATTTCCCATTCCTCATCCTCCAATCACTCCTTTAGAACCGCCTCAACTAGTCAACTTCATCCGAACCCTAGCAACCCGATTAATTACCTACAAGACTCCCAGACCTTCTAACGGACATGCGACGCACCCACAGGGACATGTTGAAATCCCATTCAATGCCCAATTACACTACCTTCCAAAATATATGGACCTTACATTCGACCCAGAAGAATTACCATATTATCCAGACACAATGTCACCCTATCTTCCATCACCTAACAGACCTTTAAATCATACCAATGATGTGTATACTAAAGTGGCTCTCCGCTGAGAAGACCCTGCGTTATTCGATTTCACGGAACAGCTAGCAGATGCTAGCAAAGAAATGGAAATCTATAGATGGGTTGCTCCCCTCCGACTCCCAGACGCAATCTCTAGCCTCAACAGAGCGCTCGAAAGCCTTAATTTCTTAGATGCATTTGACAGCACAGGTGGACCCACTATACCCAATTCACCCGAAAGTATTGCACCACAAGACATCATTCCAGAAACAGAAACGGACCTTGAGAACAAAGTTTCCACCACTACCAGGGATGAGCTAAGCGAATCAGAAGAATCTGATGAGGAACTCGAATATGTTCCCAGCATCAGAGCATCCACATTTACTTATTGGTCCACAGATGGAGAACTCCGAACTGTCAATTGGGATGACGAGGTATTCAATTGAAGATAAAAGGGATGCCTTTGACAACGTCAGATCCCCACCTTCATACACTCGAAAAGAAATGTCTCCCTTCACCGCCATCGCCTACTTCGCCTTGTTGGTCACCGCATGTGGCCACTATTATATCAAGCCAGTTAATTTTTTGTCACCTTTCATTGCCACCACCCACGACTTCCCCCTCGAGGTCTTCGTCGAGACCACCGTTACCATTGACGACTTCGACTTTGCCGACCTTCCCAAGTTACATGAACATCCTGCAGAACTCATCGAACCTACCGCTACCACTACACCTCCCATCATTGTCCGCCCTCATAATGCAATGCTTCAAAATGTCAGCGATTGCCTAGCTGAAATACTTGTCCTCTATGCTCAGTTTGCCAAACCTTTGGACTTTGTCACGGGCCTCACCATCACCACAGACCCTCATTCCCTCACTCTTGAAGAAAGGGATTCAGCATTAGCCCAGGCAAAACAACTGCAGCTAGCAGTTCAGAGTCTCCAATGGCGAGCAGAGACAGCAGCAGCAGACTTGGGCAACATTGTCACCTGGCTCGAGTCACGGCAGGATCACGCATGGACGACTGCATGGTATAAGTCAGTGACTTCTCACATATGAAGGGGGTAATGTTACAGTTCCCCTCTCATTTCATTTTTCTGTCTCAGCAGACTGTTTCATATTCATCATCAACTGCGCACTGTATCACTTGGACACTATCCCCTTCAGTAGTTACTTTCACATTTCCTTTCTCAGGTAGCTACAGCTTCGTTTCCTTTTATGATTCCATTGTTCTCAAAACGTATATAAACCCCTGTACCGTAGAATAACCTCAGTTCCAACTTAGACGAGTTTTGCCCTCAACATCGATTGACCTCAACACTCTCTTTCTTTGTCGCTCTCTAGACCTTCGTCATCATTTGACTTAGCATCTGAACTCTTTGTCCAGTAGCTGGGAGTGGACCGAGACTCTGCTTGTCACTGTTGACTTAGAACGAACCACAACGAGGGCATCATCCATAACACTTTCTGTTGAGCAGCAATCATATGTCCGTCAGACATAGTTTGTCTCAGTGGTCATCACTGTTATGAACGATGAGCTCATATGTCCGTTAGACATAGAGTCATACGTTCATGATGACAAGAGTATTGTATCACTGTCATAGACAGTGACCAGACACCTCTCCAGGTGTTTTGAGTATTGTATCACTGTCAGAGACAGTGACCAGAGACCTCTCCAGGTCTTACTCTCATAGAGAGGAGATACTCACATGCTTGTAAGCAGGAAAGAGCAACTGAACGTATATTCTCTATCTACAGGTCTTATATACACTTTTAGTGTATGTACATATTTGTGTATAGAACTGTAATTAAATATACGTAAATAAAAGAAAATATAAAAGAAAATACCCTCTAAGGGTCAAACCGGTGATAGCCGTGTTGAAGGCTATGCTTAGGGGTATTTGGGGTGAAGATTGTTTAACACCCCCCCATAATCTGTACATTCATGTACTGATTAGTAACGATCTTCTCACAAGTTAAGAAGATATGTATATTCTTCCAAAAATCTTCGAAAGAAATGTGTCCAGAGACACCTTCACGTCTCCACCTTTCTTTTAATTGCCCAGCCCAAAAGGCTTTAGGAGGAAATGTCCAAGGATCTCGTCCTTGGAGGGCTTGATCCATCCACATGGCAACAGCCAGAGTCATTGTGATCCGAGGTTGTTGTTTTTTAGGAGGTGGAGGTGGTGGTTGCTCGAATTGACAACGAGACAAGCGCTCGCATTCATGTCCAACATTGGAGTGTCCTCCAATAGTTAGAATCGGTTGTTGTTTTTTACTGTGGGGTTTTTTATTTTTCCCCATAATGATAAAGCTGTTCAACAGTCTTTGGTTTTAACTGGAGTAATCTCAACAGTGATGGACTGCTCTCTTTATTGCAGTAAAATGAAGCAGTTTAAGGCCCTACTTCAGGGCCATCAGTAATCAATTTAATGATTCTGATAAACCTAACATCGGTATAAATTTTTGAAATAATATTTGACCAAGATTTTTAGTCAGAATATCTGCAGGATTTTCAGATCCTTTGATGAATTGTAATTCAATCTCTCTTTTGTCTATGAGTTTTCGTATATGATGATATTTGATATCAATATGTTTGGAACGTTTTTCAGTAACAGGATTATTTGCAATAAATAGAGATCCCATATTGTCACCGTATATTGGTGCAATTGTTATGGGAAAATGGATTTCTGTAAGAATAGATCTAATCCATTTGTTCTCTCTAGCACAGTCAGATAAGGCCATATATTCTGCCTCTGTTGACGATAGTGCCACTGTTTTCTGTTTCCTAGACGTCCAAGATACTACTCCTCCTGATAAAAGAGTAAAGAATCCAGATGTGGAATGACAATCATTTTTATCTGAAGCCCAATCTGAGTCTGTATAACTCATTAAGCCAGATCTTAATGATCCATCGTATTTTATGCAGAGATCTATTGATTTGGCTAAATATCTAGCCATTCCTATTGCATGTTTTAGATGATCTGATGACGGATTTGCTAAAAATTGCGACATTTTTATTACAGCAAAACAAATGTCTGGTCTTGTTCCAATCATCAGATATAGTAATGAACCAATAACTGATTGATATTGAGATCTAATCGTATGATCTAATGTTTGATCATTTTTAATTGGTTCATATCCAGTAGGAAGAGGAGTATTTGTATGAGTAGCATCGCTCATTCCTAGTCTCTGGATTATTTTATGCAAATAGGGTTTTTGATCGATGGTAATGATATTTCCATTTTTCTTTATTTGAAATGATAAGAAATTTTTTGATTGACCATCAATGAGATCTCCTAAATCTTTAGATTCCCATCTATTCATAAACTCCTGCTTTTTATGCAATGTTATGATTTTGTTGGATCCTAAAAACATTGAGTCATCAACATAGATAATCGCTATGACTATGTTGGTTCCTTGTTTAAAAATAAATACACCTGCATCAGAATGTATTCGTATGAAGCCCATTTTTTCCATTGACTCGTCTAATGATTTCCACCAAGCTAATGAAGCTTGTTTTAATCCATAAAGTGCACGGTGTAATCGATATACCATGCTTTTCTTGTCTTTATTGATAAAACCTGGTGGTTGTTTCATATATATTTCTTCGTCCAGTTTTCCATATAGGAAAGCAGCAGTCACGTCTAGAAATGATATATATAAATTTTCTAGTGCTGCAAGTGCAAGTATGAGATGGCACGTCTCATATCTTACTACTGGTGAGAATATTTCATCGTAGTCAATGCCATCTATTTGGGAAAAACCCTGGGCAACTAGACAAGCCTTTTTACGTCCATCGTCTTTTTGGACATAAACCCATCTGCAACCTATAGCCTTTCGGCCTTCAGGGAGATGTTGTAGATTTATTATAACGCCTCTTTTAATGAGCATATCCCATTCCTTTTGTTCAGCGTTAATCCAATCTTGTTGTTCGCTGACTGGTAAGCGAAATATTTCGTGATGATGTTCAGGTACAGCTGTATTAGCTGTTTCATTGATAGGAATTGCACACGATAATAATTTATTAATCGTGAAACGATTTAATCTCGTTCTTCTAGCAATTTTTTCAATATTGACTGGATCTAAATCTCTGTAGACGTTATCTGGTCGATTTACTGATCGTCTGGTTCTAGTTGGTCTAGGAGATGATGGTCTTGAAGGAGCAAATAAATCTTCCTCAACTTCATTTTGATCGTCTGAATCATCACTTTTAGAATCGTCTTTTGAACTATCAGATCCCTTTCCTTTGGGAGATATACTAGATTCATCAGATGAGTTATTATCACTCTCTGATTTTGATGAATCTTCTTCTTCATCTGATGTATTATGTTCTTTAGACGTTCCATGAGGTATTTCTGGCATGAGATCCTCAAACTCTTCCTCTGGATTAAGGAATGTGGGAATTTGATCAGAATTTCGACATTTTGGAAATTTTGTTTCGTCAAATACTGCTGTGGTTCCCATAAAAATAGTGTTGTTTTCAGGGTTCATAAATTTATACCCTTTCATTCCATTTTTATATCCCAGAAAGATCATCATCTTAGATCTGGCTTCAAGCTTATTTTGTCTGCGTTCAGCAGGAATATATACACAAGCTTGGCATCCAAACACTCGCAAATCCGATACATTCGGTTTTTTCTTTTCAATAAGAAAATATGGTGTCTGCCATTTATTGCAAGCTATGGGAGTCCTATTGTATAGGTATACTGCGTGTTCAAGCGCAAATTCCCACCATGATTGTGGTAAGCAGGCGTCAAATCTAAGGGATTGTGACTTTTCCCAAATAGTTCTTAGGGAATCCTTCTAAATGAATTTTTCCTTTATGGATAACTTCATCTTGTGGATGTCCCAATCATTTATGCCATATATGAAAATCTGGTTTTCTTGTTACAACATTTATTGATTTGCTATGAATCTCAGAGTCTAACCAAAATATGGTTTGACCTTGTTCGTGTGGTGAGAATCTTATAATAGAGGATTCTTTGATTAGATCTATATGATCTTTATTTCCTGAAAGAGAATATCCTTGATTTAGAAATGTTCCCATGGAGAGTAATCTCGTATCCATATCAGGTATATAAAAGACTGGCCTGATCAATCTAATATCTGTCTTTCCATTGACAATAATTTTGATCATAACGGCACCTACGCCTAGTATCTGTAAAGTTTTACCTTTAGCAGCAGTTTGTACAAACCTTTTATCGATGAGTGGTCGATAATATAAAAAGTCATTTTGATTGTGAGTAAAGTGTAATGATGCTCCTGAATCTAGGATCCATGACGACTCATTTTCTTTACATTTCACACAATTATTGCAATGAGAAAAATAATGTATATTTTCACTATATACATTTATACTACCATGTTGCTGTAAAAAGCAATTAGTAGTTTCTCTATTGACAAATGAATGACTTAACTTGTCACCGAGGCTTACAGCGTCATCATCAAAGAGAGGATCCATTTGATCATCAAACGGATCCTTTGGGATGTCATAATCTTTTTCACCATCATCAAATAATGTTTCTTCTAAAACGTCATATGGATCTCCCACTGTTGAATAATCAAGATCTATATCAGATCTTTTATGTTTGGGAGGTGGTTCAAAAGATAATTCATCTTTTGTGACGGTGTCTAGTATTTTCAACGTCTCCATCGTTGGTGTGACACCTAGGCGATCGGTGAGAGATCTAGTATTTATAGATCGTGGCCATGTCCCTTTTCCATATTTTGACTGACCCGTGAATCGGGTAGCTGATGGATGCATGCGGGCTTGTACATTTCTAGCCGCAATAGAAAGAGCTGGAGATATGATCTCGACAGCATTCTGCTCCTGATCAGATTCAGGAGGAACATCTGCTTCTTGGGCGTGTTTCTTTCCCTTGCCTCTAAAGCCCTTGCGAGAGCAAGGTCTTTGGTTTTTGGATTCATCGGAACCCTGACGCTGATTCTCGTCATCCTTTTTCTGATTATTCCATGACGCATCTTTCTCCTTCCTTTTAACTCCGCTGATTTTATTCGCTTTATCCCCTCGAGTTGTACTGTTGCTTCATAGCATATCCCCCTTCGATATTCTCCAATGATGGAATCAGAGATCGTTTCAAAAGTAAATTTATCTGTTCTGTATAATTGGAACATTGCTGTAGAAACAGCAGTCCACTCTTTCGGAAGAGCGGCTGCAAGTATAAGGGCTTGCATAAAGTCAGGAATGTCGACTTTATCTTCTCTGAGCTGTGAAAAATACGATCCAAGTCTTTCGATCTCAGGAACAGGATCTTTCCCTGAAAGTTGGAATTTAACCGCTTTTTGAAATCTTTCAAAGATGAGTGCTGGGGTCGTCTTTTTGTAGCTATTCTCTAGCGTTGTCCACGCTGTGAGAAGTTCGTCTTCTGCAGCTATATGTCGCCTAATCAAATCTGATACTTTGAGACGTA
This sequence comes from Amanita subjunquillea, assembly GCA_020011035.1. Lineage (NCBI taxonomy): Eukaryota > Fungi > Basidiomycota > Agaricomycetes > Agaricales > Amanitaceae > Amanita > Amanita subjunquillea. Next base: position 624,569 of record JAEBUT010000019.1, on the reverse strand, counting down.
AAGCACCAAGTCCGGAATCGTTAAGTTTTTGCCATTCTCGAAGATCTTTTTTATATTCAGTGGCAGCAGCAGCAGTAAGTGTAGCGGTGGCAGCATCAGCAGGAGGAGATGGTTTCGGAAAAGATTGATTGATAATCGCCCAAGATCCAATGTGGAGTAGATAGGATTTCATCCTTTCTGCCCAAACGTGATAATCGATGCCAGAGAAGATGTTGATGGAGTCGATGCCAGTGGAAGTTTTGGAGGACGACATAGTGTATGATATCTTTATCTATGAAACGTGTTTTATTAGCATTTTTGTTTCATAAAAAATAATTTTGAAAAATGTGAAAATTTTTCATCGTCGTTGATCATGTCCTTGAGACATGTTTTGTCATCGTTGACAACAATGACGGGCTTATCGGGGCCCATAACCTGTTGAGCAGCAATCATATGTCTGTCAGACATAGTTTGTCTCAGTGGTTGTCACTGTTATGAACGATGAGCTCATATGTCCGTTAGACATAGAGTCATATGTTCATGATGACAAGAGTATTGTATCACTGTCATAGACAGTGACCAGACACCTCTCCAGGTGTTTTGAGTATTGTATCACTGTCAGAGACAGTGACCAGAGACCTCTCCAGGTCTTACTCTCATAGAGAGGAGATACTCACATGCTTGTAAGCAGGAAAGAGCAACTGAACGTATATTCTCTATCTACAGGTCTTATATACACTTTTAGTGTATGTACATATTTGTGTATAGAACTGTAATTAAATATACGTAAATAAAAGAAAATATAAAAGAAAATACCCTCTAAGGGTCAAACCGGTGATAGCCGTGTTGAAGGCTATGCTTAGGGGTATTTGGGGTGAAGATCGTTTAACACTTTCTTCTCAAAGGTGGCATGCCATGGCATATATTCAGAAGGCAAAACCGTTGGCGCTTCGTCTCGTTTTGCCTGATGTTCAAGCACCTGTGATGCTGATGTTTTTACTCTAATCCAATATTCGTCTTCTCCCCATTGTCGGTTGTCTAATGCCATGCACCAAATAGGTTTGGTGTCCTCTGAATCATTGTCCATTTGGAGGGTTTTCTTTTGCCAGTCAATAGTAGGGTTATGTTGTTCTAGCCATGGTATTCCCAAGATTATTGCCTGATCTCCCAAATTGGTGATCCATAACCACTTGTGGTACGTCTTTCCTTCGATAGAGTAGGTAAGACAAGTGCGATGAGTGATTAATCCATTCTGATTGATTGTTCCATCAGTGTTTTTGACTCTAATGGGTTTTTTTAAGAGTTCTTTTGGTAGATCTTTTGATATTCGTTCATCAATGAAGTTTCCTTCTGCTCCACAATCGATGAGAGCAGATATTTCGGCGGGTTTATGAGTCATTTGCACAGTAATGGAAATCTGTTTGTTATTATTGGAATTTACAATTACAGAGTCAAGTGCTAACTGTTCAATGGTACTGGAGGCATCAACCGCTTTCTGGCGTCTCCTTCTTAAAAACCCTCGGATTCGAGTTCCTGGAGGGTACTTTCGCACTCTTCATCAGGGAGCTCTTTCAACAGGGCCCTAATGCATTGGGCAGTTGATTCGTTCGAGGTCGTTTCCTCTACTGCTCTGATTGTACAATTCTGTGGGGAGGAGGACTTGTAGGACAACGTTTGGACGTTCCCCTTGTTTGGGCAGTCCCTGGATATGTGCCCCTGTGTTCCACATCTGAAACACTTGCCGGTCTTTTGGTATTCCTCCTTTTGGGCATCAGAAAGACGTCCTGTGCTCACAACATTGATTCCCCTTGATCCAGATGTAGAGGGCTTCGTGTTTCGACTAAATTTGAAACACCCCTTTGTGTCTCCTGATCCAGATGATTGGTTCATCAGTTTCATGGTCTCCCAAGCATTGTGCAGGCGCTCTGCAGCGTTATATGCTGTTTCCATACTGACGACTGCGGGGTTTTCGATGATTTTTGCTGCTACTGATGCAGGGAGTCCTTTGCAGAAGTAAATGCGCTGTGCCATGAACCCTGTAATTCCGGTGGAGTGTATGAGCGATCAGAATTTCTGAATGTAGGCAGGGATGTCAATGTCTCCACCTACTTTGACATTATCTAGATCATTCAGAGTTCTGGCTGCACTGTCAGATTCTCCCCAGTCGCTCAGGAATCATTGCCTGAAGCTGGTATAGTTATCCCAAGAGAGTGCATATGCGCTTCCTGCTGATTTTCCTTTGGTCGCTTCTGCTACCTCTAATTCTCCTCGGAGATTAGCTTTCCAATCATCTAGTTCTTCCCCCCAGGTGAAGGAGAACATATTTAATTTGCTTTTTTGACGTTTCAAAGCGCCCTTCATCAAGATCAAATACGTCATCAAATGTGTTGATGAAGTGTTTCACCTTAGAATGCTGTCCTTTGAATTCCTTAATGGAGATTCCCTTTATTCCTTTCGAGGATGTTTCCTTGTCGTCTGACATGTCCTTCTTTGGTTTCTGTTTCTGTTCTGGTGTTTCAGGTTTCGGGTCCTGTGTTCCGGGTTCGTGTTTTGATTCTGTGCCTTGTTTTGAGCTTTCTCCTTGTTTTGATTCGTCCCCAAAGGCTAGATCTATCTCGATCTGTTGTTGTTCTTTGTATTTGTTTCACCTGGCTAGTGTTACAGTTTCCCTTTCATCTCATCCTCCTGTCTCAGCGGACCGTTTTATATCCATCATTTTCCCCTAACTGCGCATCGTATAGTTTGGATGATATCTCCTTTCGTAGCTACCTTCACATTTCCTTTCCTAGGTGGCCACTGCCTCGTTCCCTTTATAGTTTCCTTTGTTCCTTAGTCGTATATAAACCTCATGTACTGTAGAGTAACTCCAGTTCCAACTTAGACGAGTTTTGCTCTCAACAATGATTAACTTGAACGCTCTCTTCTCTCGTCATTCTCAAGACCTTTGTCATCGTCTGACTTAGTGTCTAGACCTTTGTCCAGTGGCTGGGAGCGGACCGAGACTCTGCTTGTCACTGTCGACTTAGAACAAACCACGACGAGGGCATTGTCCGTAACAGCTAGTGTCTGTTCGTTGTTAGGACGAATCCCACACAACCACAGGTCTCACAAAGGGGGAGAGAGAAACGGAGTAGTATTGACACAGTAGACCAGTAAGCTGGGTAAGAGCAAACTATCTAGAGTCTTAGGACTCCTACCTACGGATACGCCCTCCTTATATACCTTTGGTCCTGGTCTGTGCGCACAGACTACACTGCCTCCAAGGCTGTGTACGCGCAGCAACAGCCTAGACCTCTCCATAGCCAGACTCGCCCGGACCCCTATGCCTAGACCTTCGTACAGCCACCCATGGCTTACCTAACCGGTCCTTCCATAACGGATTCCCCCAAGCCCCTATGCGTATTGGTATCCTTCCAAGCGTCCGTAGGCCTCCAGATAAAATATAGAAAAATAGTAGAAAATACGAGAAAATGTCCAGTATCGTAACATGACCCCCTCCTTAAGGCTTCACGTCCCGGGAAGCCACGCGTGTCGTAAAAATTATTCCGAGTTCCTAACGAACTCATGCCGCACGTCTTCTTCGGCATAGATGTTGCGCCGGTCACCTTTCCAACGCTGCCAATTTCGTTTGAGCTTTTCTAGATATTCGCGCTCAAACTTGCCATCCTCCCACCCATATAGCCGCTTTGCTATAGGGATCGCCGTATGATTCTGCCATTTCCGGAAACTAGCGCTAATGTCGCGCACGTTGACCATCCGCCTGGGAGCACTAGGGTTCGCTTTATGGAATTTTTGCACTTCCTTCTTTGCGTTGCCCAGGTTTTCCGCCGGTTCCCATGTTGACTCCTCAACTGGATAATTTCTCCATTTGACGAGATACTCTAAACGTCCACCACCACGCCCACTGACGCGGCTGTCCATTACTTCCTCTACTTCGTACTCATCGTCCTGTGACTCCTCCACCATTTGCGCTTCTTTGCGTGATGCCGCTTTTTCCTTCTGACCAGGAAATACCGGTTCTTTGTATGGTTTCAGGTGGATCTCGTTAAATACGTTGTAGATTTTCCAGGACGCTGGAATCTTCAACTGGTACGCCGATTGTCCTATTTTCTTTACGACCTCCAGGGGTCCCACAAATTTGCCGTCTAACTTTTTGGTGACGCGTAGAGTCGGGAGATTGGCAGTGCTTAAGTAGACCTTGTCACCTGTCTGGTACTGACGCGCCGGAGCTTTAGACTCGTCGTACTTGCGCTTCATCGTTTCCGCGGCTTTTTCAAGCGCAGCCGTCGCATTTGCATGAATCCCTTCGACTTGTTTTGCTAAGTCCTCCACTGCGACCACTTTAGGAATGTAGGTCGGATTCAACCCCTTGTACGGATGTCGCCCGTAATTCATAAAAAAGGGAGAGTACCCTGTTGCCGAATGTACTCGATCGTTGTGGCAAAATTGCGCCACTGCCAGCCAATCGCTCCAATTATTCTGCCGGTGATTTACGAACATTGTGAGGAACTCCTTGACCGTCTGATTGACGCGTTCCGTCTGTCCGTCCGTTTGCGGGTGATACGCTGTAGAGCGGTTTGCCTTAATTCCCAGCATTCCATATAAGTCGTCCATGAATTTGGACACAAACTGCGGTCCACGGTCACTGATGACCTTTTTTGGCAATCCGTGTTCCCTGAATACGTTGTCCCGAAACAGCGTGGCAATTCCTTGTGATGTAACGGTGGATGTGGTTGGCAGGAAATATGACTTTTTCGTGAATCGATCCACAACGACCAAAATCATATCATTTCCTTTTGATTCCGGAGTGGCCCAATTAGATCCATGGATACAATTTCCCAAGGCGCCTCCGGTACTTCATTCGGATGCAACGGTGCCGCTCTAGCTTGTCTATCGGGTTTAACTTTCTGGCAGGTTTCACATCCAGCAATGTAGTTCTGGATGTCTTTTCGCATCTGAGGCCACCAAAAATCCCTTGTTACCAATTCGACCGTTTTGTCTATTCCTGGATGTCCCCAGGAGTGATAAATCGCCAGTAACGACTCTCGCGTATGTATATTTGCAGGCACATAAATTCGCCCTTTCCATTCCACTAACCCATTGGCGATCTTAAAGTCCTCATTATTGTTGTCCAGCCCTTTCCGCACTTGAGTCTCCCATTGCCGGTTAGGAATCTTCTGGATGTCTTTAATGATGTCCTCAATTGCCCTGTCGTCGTCATAGACCCTTACAAAAAGATCGTCTTTGAGCAGAACCACTCCTTCATTGTCTGGACCTCCTGGGTGATGGTCGGCTCGTCGTGACAGAATGTCCGCCTTGGAATTGGACTTTCCTGAGCGATGCTTAATGACGAAATTGTATTCTTGTAAATCCGTGACCCATCGCGCTTGTCGCCGGTTAAGATTTTGTGGTTTTCGGAAGTACGTCAGGTTTTGATGATCCGTTAATACCTCGACAATTTCCTTGGCACTTTTAAGGTAATGCGACCATTCATAAAATGCGTGCATTACAGCTAGCATCTCTTTATCGTAGATCTCGTAATTCCGCTCAGCGTCATTTAAGGCTTTTGAAATAAATGCGACCGGTCTCCAGGAGTCATCTTTTCCTTGCTGAGACAAAATTCCACCAATTGCAAAATCCGATGCATCCACTTCAATTCGAAATTGACCTTCATCGTCCGGAATCTTGAGTACAACCTCCCTCACCACAAGGTCTTTCAGTCCCTGAAAGGCAGTGTCTTGTAATTCGGTCCAAAGCCAGTCATCCTTTCCAGTCAACTTTGTCAACGGCTTTGCTGTTGACGCAAATCCTTCCACGAAACGCCGGTAAAAGTTTACGAATCCCAAAAACTGCTGTAACTCCCGTTTACAGGTGGGCGTCGGCCATTCTGCAATCGCCTGTACCTTGCCTTTTTCCATCCGAATGGAATCCTCACTAATGACAAGTCCCAGGAAATCGATTTCTGGGCGATCGAACCAACATTTCTCCGGCTTTAATGACAGTTTGTGGTTTTCCAATTTTGCTAGGATACGATTGACATGTTTTGTGTGTTCTTCCTGTGTCGATGAGAACACCAAGATATCATCCATGTAAATGACCACCCATCCTTCCACGACTTCTTGTCAGAATATGTCATTCATCATAGTTTGAAAAGTTGCCGGGGAATTTGTTAAACCGAAAAACATGACCAATGGCTCGAAAAGTCCCCTGTTTGTCCTAAATGCCGCTTTCCACTCATCGCCTTGCTTAATTCGGACATTGTTGTATCCCCAACGGATATCCATTTTAGAGAATATCTTGGCTTTAGACAACTTGTCCACCAGTTCACCAATGAGTGGTAAGGGATAGCGGTTTTTTATTGTCATTTCATTTAATTGTCGGTAGTCTTGTACCGGTCGTAATTTACCATCCTTTTTCTTTACAAAGAAGAAGGGAGATGCCATGGGTGATTTACTGGGTTGAATTCGTCCTGACTCCAAGTTTTCTTTCAGGAACTCGTCCAACTGCGCCTGTTCATCTCGATTGAGTGGATAGATTTTACAATCTACTGGTTTAGCTCCGGGTATCAATTCTATGGCATGATCCCATGGCCGTCGTGGTGGTAATTCGTCAAAGGTCTCCTTTTCAAAGACCTTTTGGTGTTCCAAGTAGTGCTTAGGCACTACTTCCTCTAAAGTGCGCTTTTGGGCGGCTTCTGATTCCTTAGCGGCTATATTAGTTGCTACCGAGCGTAGTCGTAGCTCCGGTTCTCCAATATCAATGGCCAATAATCGTTCGCCTTCCTGTAATTGTTCCATGGGGTCTGATTCATCTTCCGGTTCTTCTACTTGAGATGCTGTCCAACAAGTTCCTGGACATCGCGTGAACCTTACTTCCTTTCGTTTCCAGTCGATGGCCGGATTATGGTGCTTCAGCCAATCGTGACCTAGGAACAGATCTGTCTTCCCCAAACGCGCCACACTGCATTCGATTATTTCTTCATGATCCCCAATTCGCAGCTTGAATTGTGTCATGTATTCAATGCTTCCCATTGCGTTCCGGGATCCGTCCGCATTGTAGACTGGTAGTGGTTTTATCAACCGCCGTTTGTTTAATTTGTGTCGTTCCACAAATTCCTCGTTAACACAGGAGCCCGTACACCCTGAATCAACTAATGCTAATACATTAATTGTTTCGCCCGTGTCCATGGTTGTTAACACACAGTGCAGATCTATTTCCTGCTTGCCTGTTGCGTGTACCAACTGCTGACGCAATTGTGTCAGGTTCCACAGCGCTTCCTGTTCCGATAGTTTATTGAGGTCATTTACCAACTTGGCATTGACCTCGTTGACTCGTTTAGTCGGTACCCATTCTTTTAAGCAACGAACTGCAGTTTCATTGTTTTCCTGCCAAATCCGTCTTAACACCCACCCAGGGGTCCATGGAGTCAACCGATTCGTTTTTACGCTCACACTCAAGTTTCGTATCCGGTGAATGAGAGGAGAACATTCATATAATAATTCTGGTAATTGTACACAAGAATCATTGTCCGATACAGAAACTTTATTAGCCAGCAGCGCGGAGCGCGTGCCTACTGGCTGTCGCCAAAACCCTTCTCTTTACCCCATTCCTTCCATTGCTCCTCCGTGAGCTCCTCGATCTTTATTTCCCTAACACGGCCTTTTCCTTTTTCGGCCCATGTATGTTTCTTCGGTTCTTTGCATTCCCTTGCAAAGTGTCCCTTCTTTCCGCAATTGTAACATGCACCCGGTGCACGTTTGACTTTATCCACATCCATAGCATTGGAGTCATGAGTAGATGTTGACGCCTGGGCCGGTTTATAGGTTCGCGTCGTTGGTTGAGGTTTTTGATAATCCTCTTTAAATGGCGTCTTTTTCTGTCGATCGCCATACGCGTCCCGAGCCCTTCGATATGCGCGTGCCAACTCCGTGACCCTTTCCATTATACGTTCTAGTGTATCACCGGCATCAAGATCTCCTACTCGGATTAATTCAAATCCTAAGTTTGGGTTTAGTCCTTTCTGGAAATGGTCTTTAGCGGCACTGGCATTCCATCCTGTCAGCGGTAACAAGGCTTTGAATTCGATGATGTAATCTTCAACAGCCCGACTTCCTTGTTGTAGTTTCTGGATCTGTTCGACTGCGTGTTCCCGCGTTTCTTTCGACATGAAGAAATCATGCATCTGTCGTTTCAGATCTGCCCATCCCAAAAAGGGTGGTTTCATGCTTTGGGGATTTCTTTGATAGTGAGCGGCTACTCCTATCGAGGCAGGAACAAAGTGTCCCTCTCTTCGTTCCTGATAGGTCAATCTCGATGACCATCCTTCTTCTGCTACTTTTTGATTGAAGTCGGTGTCGCTATCAATCTGCTCTTTTAATTTGACCGCCGCCCAGGTTCCGGCCCGATCTCCCTTTCCTTTCCTAATTCGTCCCAGCGTAATGTAGATACGCCTGCCATAGTCCGTTTCGTGTGCTAATTCAAAATATACGTCCATGGCTCGGCACCACGCATCTACTTGCGCTGGGTCACCTTCATAGTGATCCGGTAACTCCAATTTCACCAACGATCGACTAGGTGGAGGGGGTCTGGTGTTTTGATATTCAGTTACGGCTTGTTGCACCAAGTTTCCCATGTGCGCGGCCATTTGCGTAGTTCCCTCCGTCCATTCTTGGATGGCTTCATCCCGCTCAGCTACTTGTTGCGGAGTGGCTCCTCCTGCTACTGTTAACGGTTCCGGTCTTGGATTGGCATTCGGTCCGAAGTAATAATTGTACTGATTTATTGCCGCATGCAAATACGCGGTCATCGTATTTGTCCAACCAAACCCGATTTCTACATGTCCGAGATCTCCATTGACGATTGCCTGGATCATCGGCCATCCATTCGTTCCACTGACACTGGTTCGCACATGGAACCCAACCCACTTGTTGTGACGTACAACTTTGAACTTGACAAGTTGTTCTGATCGATAGGTTGGATCAATTTGATTTACCCAATGAGCCGTAGGGAATGCTGGCCATTCGAACCGATTCCATAATTCCTCTTTAAACAGGGCCAAGTAACAGTAACCGGGTATCGCCGGTGTTACGCGATCGAAGATTTTAACCACTGTCTGTACTTGCTGTTGGAATCGCCGGTTTGGGTGATTACCTGGGAGATTGAATCTAATTCGGCGAATCTCCCGACTCAAGAACCGTGTCAGGTTATCGTTCCTTGACGCACCCACGGTGTATTGTCCAAACCCATTGCCCTGCAACCGGTACATTTCTTCCCAGCCGTGCATTCCATGTTCCCGTTTAGACACATGGATTCGCTCGAGTTCCGGCATCATTGTAGTTTCAATGATAGCTGTGCTTTCTCTATATGCCGGCTGCCAGGACAAGATTTTGTCCACCGTGGGGAATGCAGGCCAGTTAAAGGCGTCCCAATACCTATGTTTGATCAGGATCAGGTAGCAGTAACCAGGAATTCGATTATGCAACATCGCTGTTCGTGGCCTTTTGAAGTACCGGTCGGCGCCAGCGTCCCACTCAATTGCTCCCATATGTTTACGGTCATGACCGGACTGTACTAGCGACGTAATCATGTCCCAGCCCTTAGGTCCTTTGGGGACTCGCTCGATATGGTAGCAGTCGTTATATCCATATGTACGTCGGATATTCACACGACCGTGGGTGTTGCGAAGGTTATAGTCCCACGAGTTGATCTCTTGGATCTGAGGAAATGCCGGCCATTCGTACATGTCCCAAAACTGGTTTTTTATTAAAATGAGATAACAATATCCGGGTACATCCGGATGTAACGCGTGCTTCGTGTGAGCAGGACGAGGGTACGGATAAGGAATCGCTATTTCCTTCTCAACTTCTCGCTTCCAGTTGTTGATCGTCCTTTGTTTCTCCTCATTGAACCCCTGTTTGGGTTCAGGATCTGCGGATTCCCAATCCGCTGCACAAGGGATGGTACCGTTGTACCAGTTGGCGTCTGCCCCTGCGGTTCTGGTTAGCGACTTGCTAGGTCCAGATTTGATAGTTACCGCTTGGGCGTATGATATGGGCGCTGACGTTGAGCGCGCTGTTGATGGTTGTCCTGCTACCCAGGACGAAATTGTGGAGGCTCATGCCTTCCCTTTTTTGGATTCCTTTTGTCCGCCAAATCTGGCGAACTTATTGTATTTGCTACGACCTTCCATGAGTTTCATGTCCTTCCATGTGTAGGACTCGTCTTCATGTGGGCGCAGTGCGGCTTTTTCGATGACATGAAACATGTCATTTTTGTGATGGTCCTGGAGACCGAACTTGACCGTCTTGTCGTGCATCTCCGGTTCCCAGGACAGGATCTGCGTTACTGTCGGCCATGCCGGCCAGTCGAACGTGTGATAAAATTCCTTTTTGAACAGGTACATGTAACAGTACCCGCTCCTTCGCCAGGGTTTCTCCCCTTGGATGTCCGTAACGGGAGCGCTTGGTAATTTTGGACGAACCAGGGTATTAACCCAGTCCTCCGTGTATGCGAGATCTTCCCCAACGAGTTTGAGGAAGTCGGCGAGTCCCAGCAGGGGTGAAGTGCCAGGATCGTTCTTCATGACGAGTGGTGATACCAGGTATGGTGTGTTGTATCGTGTAGGCATGTCCTTCCGCTTTAGGCGTGCCTTCATGTAAGGATCGGGTCGTTTCCCATCCAACCGTTCCTGGTTTGCGATCTCCGTGGTCGCCTTATTATAGCTACGGGTTTTGATGTTCCCGTTTTCGGCATGCATGAGCCGATTCCTTTCTTTGGCTGACAAGACCAATCCGTTATGTCGCAATGTGATGACGTTCCAGCCCATTAATAAGAGCTGGATGTTCGACGGCGTGTCGAACAGTCGTTGGCGGATCTCTGAGTCAGGATCCATATCATGTAGCAGCCCCTCCAGGGTCTGCCTGTCCTTCTCCATCTGGGCGAGCTCCTTCTCGACCCGTTTCTGATACCGGAGTTCTTCCCGGCGTTGCTTGAGAAGCTCTTCCCAAGCGTCCTCCTGAATTCGGAGAGCCTCCTGTTCCTGCTGCCACAGCTGGAACCTGTACTGACGTTGTTGGAGTCGTTGCTCCTGGTGTTGCGCTTTGCGCCAAACGTAGTAAGCCCTAACGTGGGCGTCACGCTGCCTGTTGTCGACAAGAACTGTGGTCGACCGAGTGATTTCTTCTGCGCACTCCTGCGCCCATTCGATTCCAAATCGTTTTCCGACCTGCACGAGAGTGAGGCCGGCGCGGGGATGATGTAGTTGAAAAATGAAGCCATAGTTGCTTCCCTGATGTCGCCTTAGACCTTTTTAAGTAAAAAAGGCTGTTGACTCTTCTTCAATACTCGCACGTCCTAATGCGAATATTCTATGATGCGGTCAATAACGCACCCGCACTCAATTCTTGGATTTAGTTCCACCAAATGACCTAATAGCGTGGTGCCTGGGGCTTCACTCGAGTGTCCTCGTGCTCAGATCGTTAGATCCGATACGTGATTGGTATCTCGAGACTGTTCTCCTTGCTACACGGCACGCTACTAGACTGCTTTCGCTCGTTCCTGAGCTTTTCCGAGACAAACGGTTTAGTCTGTTGACCAGTGCCTGCCCGCACTTTCAATCACACAGATCTAATCTCGTCCGAATGCCTTTTGTCGCCAGTAACCTTTCGGTAGTAGTCCCTGATGACGATCAAGGAGACTATCTGCTGTCGACGTCGTAGGTGATCCTCGAGAGCGGCTCAGTAGTCACGTGGTGTAACGTGTACCAAGGTCCGTCGCGCAGGTTTGAGGGAACTCGTCAAGGACACACACGACAGCGAGCAAGAGATGCCTGAGGTGGTTGTCAACGACGGTGAGAGGTGTGGTAGTAAAGACTCTAGATTATGTTAGGACGAATCCCACACAACCACAGGTCTCACAAAGGGGGAGAGAGAAACGGAGTAGTATTGACACAGTAGACCAGTAAGCTGGGTAAGAGCAAACTATCTAGAGTCTTAGGACTCCTACCTACGGATACGCCCTCCTTATATACCTTTGGTCCTGGTCTGTGCGCACAGACTACACTGCCTCCAAGGCTGTGTACGCGCAGCAACAGCCTAGACCTCTCCATAGCCAGACTCGCCCGGACCCCTATGCCTAGACCTTCGTACAGCCACCCATGGCTTACCTAACCGGTCCTTCCATAACGGATTCCCCCAAGCCCCTATGCGTATTGGTATCCTTCCAAGCGTCCGTAGGCCTCCAGATAAAATATAGAAAAATAGTAGAAAATACGAGAAAATGTCCAGTATCGTAACATTTGTCTAGTGCAAGGAAGGCGAAATCTCCGAGTTTTTCGTTGACTCAAAACTCATGCAACCAGGTGAGTTCAGGTTTGGTGTTTGGGGCTAGGAATAACTGATTGTCTTCCTCATTTGTTTTGTTGTACCAGTGAATCCAAATTTCTCCTGGTAATTTGCTGTTAGGGTCTCCTTCCTGGTATTCTCCTTCAAAGAGTTCCTCTGGGACTGGTAGGTTCTTTCTTTTTGTTCCTGAGACGTAGCACCAGACCTTGTGTGTCGTAGAAAAGTAGACTTCTCTTCAATTAAGGTAGTACTTCTGTTTGTAACAAACAGAGTTGTTTGGGGGTCTGATCTGGGAGTTCCTGGTATCAATGGTGTCTGGCTAGTGACGATGCACTGAGCAGTTCCTGAGTTCCAACTTGTGTTACGGACGATGCCCTTGTCGTGGTTCGTTCTAAGTCAACGGTGACAAGCAGAGTCTCGGTCTGCTCCCAGCCACTGGACAAAGAGTTCAGACACTAAGTCAAACGATGACAAAGGTCTAGAGAGCGATGATGAAAGAGAGTGTTGAGGTCAAGCGATGTTGAGAGCAAAACTTGTCTAAGTTAGAACTGGAGTTACTCTACAGTACATGGGATTTATATATGATCAAGGGACAAAAGAAACCATAAAGGGAACAAGGCAATGACTACCTAAGAAAGGAAATGTGAAGGTAGTTATAAAAGGAGATAGCATCCAAGCTGTACGATGCGCAGTTAAGGAGAAATGATGGTTATGAAACAGTCCACTGAGACAGGAAGACAAAACGAAGAAGAAACTGTAACACTTTACCCTCTCGAAGGTACTGCTCAGCCTGGGCGCAACTGGCAATGAAATGGCCGTTGCCTCTGCAGAAGTTACAAAGGTCGCCATTACTGCTGAGCTCCGGGCTGACTTCCTTGGGTCGAGTTGTTCAATTGAGGCATAGGGATAGCTCCTGTGGGATGTGCACCCGAAATTGAAGCGGTGACACTCTCGGCTATGGTCTGAGCGAATTTGCCGAAAAGGTTGTACAGATCTTCCTGCTTAATTGGCATTGATCCAGCTATGGAGACTGCTGGCTGAGGCTGCAAGGGTGCCGACGTCGAAGCACAAGTGGCGGAGACTGGGGTATATGAGGAATGCGGTTTGTACATATCTTCTGGAAAGAACAAAGAGCCTCAAAGCAAGAACATGGTGGCTCGATAGACATCACCCATGGCCATCGTCAGGATCTATAGCGGGGTGGTTGGTGCTCAGCTGATGGGTGACCCTTCGAAGGAACTCAGTGGGGAAGCCCTTGACGAACATCCTGCATTGCTCCATTTCTGATATTTTGTTGTGCTCAACTAAGTAGGTGGTGATTGCTCTGAAGTCTCGATAGTATTCTCCTAGCTTGGATGTGGTACTGATGCCTTTCTGCTTTTGTTTGTCACTCAGTCGAATGGCGTCTATCAAGTTGTACTTGCAAGAGGATTTGGCGCTGGGGTATGAAGCAATGACTGCCTCCTTGAAGCTTTTGTATGAATGCGGAGCCTTTGCCTCGGGCAAGGAATCCCATATTTTGTAGTCGTGTGATTTGAGGTAGCACTTGGTATGTTCTTTTCATTGCTGTGCGTCAAAGATCTGGGCGGCGTCTAATAGTAGTTCTACCTCTCGGAAGTATTGAGGCAGATTGTGAGGTTTGGTAGAGTCAAACTTGGGTGCGGAGGTGCTGGTGCTTGAAGGCATAGAAGTCGCGAGGTTTTGTTGATTTGGTTGGACATAAATGACCTGTGGCTGGAATGGAGGGGGAGGCTCCTGAGGTATGTCGTGGTGCACTTCCATTTCGGGTTGTACTGTGCAGTCTGCAAGGTCTTCACTGTCGCTTGGGTACTGAAGGTCTTCATCGTCTGACTGGCTTCGAGACGAAAAAGACTGATAATAGTCGGTTCGAGGAGAATCAAGGACACTGGAGGGGACTGGGGACTGGAGTATTGGGGTAGAAGAGGATAGTTCTTCTTCACTGAACAAGAGGCAATAGGCGAGTGTTGGGTCAACTTCGAGGCTATCCTGGATACGTCGCGCAGTGCTGAGTGATTCTAAATGCCGCTGAACAGTTGTGAGCTCAGTATGGAGAGTTGTTGGAGAATCTGGAGATGAAGTCAAAGGCAATAGCTCTTCAGTTGGGGATGCAAAGGCAGAGGGAACTAGAGGGCTAGCTGGTTCGACGGGGATAGAGCTTGTCGAAGCGGCTGGTGGTCTGGGGATATTTTCTGCAAGGGCAGGATGACGAGTGGCACGGCTGATGGACCTAGTACCAACTCCTCAACATCGAACATGGGCTCGTCTGCTTGGGGGCACAGGAAGAGTTCTTCCTGAGCGTAGTGTGGAAATATTGAAGGTTGGGGTTGTTGTGATTGATTTGAATGGTGTTCAGCAAAGCTGAAGGAGACTCCTAGAGAAGATCCTATAATAAACGAATCTCCTCGTGGTGGGCTCCAAAAATGATGTGCTATACGACGGGCAAAACCCAAAACCAAACCTCTCTGTGCATGAGCACACCTTCAGTGAAGGACCGAAGTGTCATTCAAAGCAGGGTCGAACCGGCTTCGACTGTATGGGTCCCTGGGCACACACAAGGCAGATGCCTTGTCCGGGTTGTGAAACATAGGCTCTAAGCCTCCTCAAGCACTGATCTGACACGTCAACATGGTTTGCCTCTCCTCTGTCACCATCCTCAAGTCTCTGAATTGTATTCCTATTGAGTCCAAGATGGATATACTGGTGTGCTCGGATGCTGGTAGCCACAAGAAGGCTGCTCCTGGGGTAAACAAGACAAAGTTGTCATGCGTTGGCGGTTCGACTGGGCTCAGAGGGACGTCTACCATGGAAGAGTCCGGATCTACTGTCGGAGGTTTGGCACGATTGGATATCCTTGCTGCAAGCGACGAATGAGCTGGCACCAAGAGTCGTTTGATTAATGTCAATGACTGTATGGTTGTTACAATACTGGACGATGTCTCTTATTTTTCTCTATTTTTCTATATTTTATCTGGAGGCCTACGGACGCTTGAAGGGATACCAATACGCATAGGGGCTTGGGGGGAATCCGTTATGGAAGGACCGGTTAGGTAAGCCATGGGTGGCTGTACGAAGGTCTAGGCATAGGGGTCCGGGCGAGTCTGGCTATGGAGGGGTCTGGAACGTTGCTGCGCGTACACAGCCTTGGAGGCAGTGTAGTCTGTGCGCACAGACCAGGACCAAAGGTATATAAGGAGGGCGTATCCGTAGGTAGGAGTCCTAAGACTCTAGATAGTTTGCTCTTACCCAGCTTACTGGTCTACTGTGTCGAATCTATTCTTTTCTCCTCCATCTTCTCGAGTGAGACCTGTGGTTGTGTGGGACTAGTCCTAACATAATCTAGAGTCTTTACTACCACACCTCTCGCCGTCGTTGACAACCACCTCGGGCATCTCTTGCTCGCTGTCATGCGCGTCCTCGACGAGTTCCCTCAAGCCTGCGCGACAGACCTCGGTGCACGTTACACCACGTGACCACTGAGCCGCTCTCGAGGATCACCGTCGACTTCGATAACAGATAGACTCCTTGATCGTCATCAGGGACTACTACCGAAAGGTTGCTGTCGACAAAAGGCATTCGGACGAGATCTGATCTGTGTGATTGAAAGTGCGGGCAGGCACTGGTCAGCAGACAGAACCGTTTGTCTCGGAAAAGCTCAGGAACGAGCGAAAGCAGTCCTTTAGCGTGCCGTGTAGCAAGGAGAACAGTCTCGAGATACCAATCACGTATCAGATCTAACGATCTGAGCACGAGGACACTCGAGTGAAACCCCCGGGCACCACGCTATTGGGTCATTTGGTGGAATTAAATCCAAGAATTGAGTGCGGGTGCGTTATTGACCGCATCAAAGAATATTCGCATTAGGAAGTGCGGATATAGAAGAAGAGTCAACAGCCTTTTTTACTTAAAAGGTCTAAGGCAACAATTAGGAACGCAGTCATGGCTTCCTTATTCAACTACATCATCCCCCGCGCCGCCCTCACTCTCGTGCAGGCGGGCAAACGATTCGGTATCGAATGGGCGCAGGAGTGCGCAGAAGAAATTACTCGGTCGGCCACAGTTATTGTCGACAACAGGCAGCGTGACGCCCACGTACGGGCTTACTACACTTGGCGCAAGGTGCAACACCGGGAGCGTCGTCTCCAACAACGACAACACATGTTTCAGCTGTGGCAGCTGGAACAGGAGTCTCTCCGAATTCAGGAGGACGCTTGGGAAGAACTTCTCAAGCAGTGCCAAGAGGAACGGCGTTATCAGAAACGGGTCGAGAAGGAGCTCGCCCAGATGGAGGAGGATAGGCAGACCCTGGAGGGGCTGCTTAACAACATGGATCCCGAATCGGAGATCCGACAACGTTTATTCGATACGCCATCGAATATCCAGCTCTTATTGATGGGCTGGAACATCATAACACTGCGACATAACGGCTTGGTCTTGTCAGCCAAGGAGCGAAATCGGCTGATGCACGCCAAAAACGGGAACATCAAAACCCGTAGCTATAACAGGGCGACTGCGGAAATCGCCAACCAGGAAAGATTGGATGGGAAACGACCCGATCCGTACATGAAGGCACGCCTCAAAAGGAAGGACATGCCAACCAGGTACAATACACCGTTCCTGGTTTCACCGCTCATTATGAAAAACGACCCTGGCACAACACCCCTGCTGGGACTCGCAGATTTCCTCAAACTTATTGGGGAAAATACCACATACACGGAGAACTGGGTTAGCACCCTGGTTCGTCCAAAATTACCAAGCGTGCCCGTCACGGATATCCACGAGGAGAAGCCATGGCAAAGGAGCGGGTACTGTTACATGTACCTGTTCAAGAAAGAATTTTACCACACGTTCGACTGGCCGGCATGGCCGACAGTAACACAGATCCTGTCCTGGGAACCGGAGATGCGCGACGAGACCGTCAAATTCGGTCTCCAGGACCATCACAAAAATGACATGTTTCATGTCATCGAGAAAGCCGCACTGCGCCCGCATGAAGACGAGTCCTATACTTGGGAAGGACATGAAACTTATGGAGGGACGCAGCAAATACAACAAGTTCGCCCGATTTGGCGGACAAAAGGAGTCCAAGAAAGGGAAGGCGCGAGCCTCCACCATTTCGTCCTGGGTCGCAGGACAACCATCAACGGCGCGCTCAACGTCAGCGCCCATGTCATACGCTCAAGCAGTAACTATTAAATCTGGGCCTAGCAAGTCGCTAACCAGAACCGCAGGAGCAGACGCCAACTGGTACAACGGTACCATCCCTTGTGCAGCGGATTGGGAGTCCGCAGACCCTGAACCCAAACAGGGGTTCAATGAGGAAAAGAAAAGGACCATCGACAACTGGAAGCGGGAAGTCGAAAAAGAAATAAGCATTCCATACCCGTATCCACGCCCAGCACATACAAAGCATATGTTACATCCGGATGTACCCGGATATTGCTACTTGATTTTAATTAAAAATCAGTTTTGGGACATGTATGAGTGGCCGGCGTTCCCCCAGATTCAGGAAATCAATTCGTGGGACTACAATCTGCGCAACACCCACGGTCGTGTGAATATCCGACGAACATATGGATATAATGACTGCTACCATATTGAGCGGGTTCCCAAAGGACCTAAGGGATGGGATATGATTGCGTCATTAGTTCGATCTGGAAATGATCGCAAACATATAGGCGCAATTGAATGGGACGCAGGGGCAGACCGATATCTCAAGAGACCCCGAGTTGCCATGTTACATAACCGTATACCCGGTTATTGTTACTTGATCCTTATTAAGCACAGATACTGGGATGCATTCAATTGGCCGGCATTCCCCACTGTTGACAAAATCTTGTCTTGGCAACCGGCTTACAGAGAGAGCACGGCAATCATTGAATCAACAATAATGCCCGAACTTGAGCGAGTTCATGTATCTAGCCGAGAACATGGAATGCACGGTTGGGAAGAAATGTACCGGTTGCAGGGCAATGGTTTTGGGCAATACACCGTGGGCGCGTCCAGAAATGACAACTTGACACGGTTCCTAAGTCGGGAGATACGCCGGATCAGATTCAATCTTCCCGGGAATCACCCAAACAGGCGATTCCAGCAACAAGTACAAACAGTGGTTAAAATCTTCGATCGCGTAACACCGGCAATACCCGGTTACTGTTACCTAGCCCTGTTCAAAGAAGAACTATGGAATCAATTTGAATGGCCTGCATTCCCTACGGCTCATTGGGTAAACCAGGTTGACCCGGCTTATCGATCCGAACAGTTGGTAAAATTCCAAGTGGTCCAACAAAATAAATGGGTCGGATTCCACGTGAGAACCAGCATCAATGGAACAAATGGATGGCCGATGATCCAGGCAATCGTTAATGGGGGATCTTGGACACGTCGAAATAGGTTTTGGCTGGACAAATACAATGACAGCGTATTTGCAATCAGCAATTTATCAGTACAACTACTATTTCGGGCCAAATGCAAACCCAAGACCGGAACCATTAACTGTAGCAGGGGGATCAACTCCGCAACAAGTGGCCGAGAGGGATGAAGTCATCCAAGAATGGAATGAAGGGACCAACCAAATGGCGGCGCACATGGGAAATCTGTTTCAGCAAGCAGTAACTGAGTATCAGAACACTCGACCTCCCCCGCCTAGCAGATCGCTGGTAAAACTTGAGTTACCGGATCACTACGAAGGAGACCCGGCGCAAGTAGACGCATGGTGCCGGGCTATGGATGTGTACTTTGAATTGGCACACGAAACGGACTATGGCAGGCGTATCTACATTACGCTAGGACGAATTAGGAAAGGGAAAGGAGATCGAGCCGGAACATGGGCTGCAGTAAAATTAAAAGAGCAGATTGATAGCAACACCGACTTCAATCAAAAGGTAGCCGAGGAGGGGATGGTCGCCAAGATTAACCTACCAGGAATGGAGAGAAGGACACTTTGTTCCTGCTTCGATAGGAGTGGCTGCGCATTACCAGCGCAATCCACAAACAATCAAACCTCCATTCCTGGGATGGGCAGATCTAAAACGCCAAATGCATGACTTCTTCATGTCGAAAGAGACACGGGAGCATGCGGTTGAACAAATCCAGAAGCTCCAGCAAGGGAGCCGAGCCGTGGAGGACTACATCATCGAATTCAAGGCATTGTTACCATTGACAGGATGGAACGCTAGCGCCGCTAAAGATCACTTCCAGAAAGGGTTAAATCCGAATCTAGGATTCGAATTGATCCGGGTCGGAGATTTAGACGCAGGTGATACCCTGGAGCGGATCATGGAAAGGGTCACAGAGTTGGCGCGGGCTTATCGACGGGCTCGGGACGCGTATGGCGATAGACAGAAAAAGACGCCATTTAAGGAGGATTATCAAAAACCTCAACCAACCGCGCGGACCTATAAACCGGCTCAGGCGTCAACATCCACTCACGACTCAAATGCAATGGATGTGGATAAGGTCAAACGCGCACCGGGTGCATGTTACAACTGCGGAAAAAAAGGTCACTTTGCAAGAGAATGCAAGGAACCCAAGAAACACACGTGGGCCGAGAAAGGAAAAGGCCGTGTTAGGGAAATAAAGATCGAAGAGCTCACAGAGGAGCAATGGAAGGAATGGGGAAAAGAAAAGGGTTTTGGCGACAGCCAGTAGGCACGCGCTCCGCGCTGCTGGCTAATAGAGTTTCTGTATCGGACAATGATTCCTGTGTACAATTACCAGAATTGTTATATGAATGTTCTCCCCTCATTCACCAGATACGAAACTTGAGTGTGAGCGTAAAAACGAATCGGTTAACTCCATGGACCCCTGAGTGGGTGTTAAGACGAATCTGGCAGGAAAATAATGAAACTGCAGTTCGTTGCCTAAGGGAATGGGTACCGACTAAACGAGTCAACGAAGTCAATGCCAAGCTGGTAAATGACCTCAATAAACTATCAGAACAAGAAGCGCTATGGAACCTAGCGCAACTACGACAACAGTTGGTTCACGCAACCGGTAAACAAGAAATTGACCTACATTGTGTACTTACAACAATGGACACGGGGGAAACAATCAATGTGTTGGCGTTAGTGGACTCAGGATGCACAGGCTCTTGTGTTAACGAAGAATTTGTGGAAAGACACAAATTAAATAAACGGCGGCTGATAAAGCCGTTACCAGTCTACAATGCGGATGGATCCCGGAACTCGATGGGAAGCATTGAATACATGACACAATTCAAGCTGCGAATTGGGGGATCATGAAGAAATAATTGAATGCAGTGTGGCGCGATTAGGAAAAACGGATCTATTCCTAGGTCATGACTGGTTAAAACACCACAACCCAGCCATTGACTGGAAGCGAAAAGAGGTTCGATTCACGCGGTGTCCAGGAACCTGCTGGACGGCATCGCAGGTAGAAGAACCTGAGGATGAGTCAGACCCAATGGAACAGCTTCAAGAAGGCGAACGACTATTGGCTATTGACATTGGAGAACCGGAGCTGCAATTACGCTCGGTAGCAACCAATATAGCAGCCAAGGAATCAGAAACCGCTCAAAAGCGCACGTTAGAGGAAGTAGTGCCCAAACACTACTTAGAGCACTGGAAGGTCTTTGAAAAGGAGACCTTCGACGAGTTACCACCGCGACGACCATGGGACCATGCAATAGAACTTATACCTGGATCTAAACCAGTGGATTGCAAGATATATCCACTTAATCGGAACGAACAGGCACAGTTGGATGAATTCCTGAAAGAAAACTTGGAATCAGGACGGATTCAACCAAGTAAATCTCCCCATGGCGTCTCCCTTCTTCTTTGTGAAGAAAAAAGATGGAAAATTACGACCAGTGCAGGACTACTGTCGATTGAATGAGATGACGATAAAAAATCGGTACCCATTGCCACTTATTGGCAAGCTGGTGGACAAATTGTCTAAGGCCAAGATATTCTCTAAAATGGATATCCGTTGGGGGTACAATAATGTCCGAATCAAACAAGGCGATGAGTGGAAGGCCGCGTTCCGGACTAATAGGGGTCTTTTCGAACCATTGGTTATGTTCTTTGGTTTAACCAACTCGCCGGCAACCTTTCAAACTATGATGAATGATATTTTCCGTCAAGAGGTTGCCGAAGGCTGGGTGGTTATTTACATGGATGACATCTTGGTGTTTTCATCAACACAGAAAGAACATACAAAACATGTTAATCGAATACTGGCGAAGCTAGAAAACCACAAGTTGTCATTAAAGCCGGAGAAATGTTGGTTCGACCGACCAGAAATCGATTTCCTAGGTCTTGTCATTAGTGAAGATTCTATTCGGATGGAAAAGGGCAAGGTCCAGGCAATTGCAGAGTGGCCGACGCCTACCTGCAAACGCGAATTGCAGCAGTTCTTGGGGCTTCGTAAACTTTTACCGGCGTTTTGTGGAGGGATTTGCGGCAACAGCCAAACCGTTGACAAAGTTGACAGGAAAGGATGATTGGCTTTGGACCAAATTACAGGACACTGCCTTTCAGGGACTGAAAGACCTTGTGGTGAGGGAGGTTGTACTCAAAATTCCTGATGACGAGGGGTCAGTTCCGCATTGAAGTAGATGCATCAGACTTTGCAATCGGCGGAATTTTGTCACAGCAAGGGAAGGATCAATCCTGGCGACCGGTGGCCTTCATTTCAAAAGCCCTAAATGACGCTGAACGGAATTATGAAATTTACGATAAAGAGATGCTTGCGGTAATGCATGCCTTTTACGAGTGGTCGCACTATCTCAAGGGTGCCAAAGAAATCGTAGAAGTATTAACGGATCATCAAAACCTGACATACTTCCGGAAACCACAGAATCTCAATCGGCGACAAGCGCGATGGGTCACGGATCTGCAGGAGTACAGCTTTGTCATTAAGCATCGGTCAGGGAAATCAAATTCCAAGGCAGACATTCTGTCCCGGCGAACAGATCATCACCCGGGAGGCCCAGATAACGAAGGGGTTATATTGCTCAAGGATGATTTGTTTGTTAGAGTATACGACGACGACAGGGCCATCGAGGACATCATTAAAGACATCCAGAAGATTCCTAACCGGCAATGGGAAACCCAAGTATGGAAAGGGCTGGATGATAATAATGAGGACTTTAAGGTTGCGAATGGACTAGTGGAATGGAAAGGCCGAATCTATGTACCTGCAAATATACATACGCGAGAATCGCTGTTGGCAATATATCACTCCTGGGGACATCCAGGAATAGATAAAACAGTCGAACTAGTAATGAGGGATTTTTGGTGGCCGCAAATGCGTAAGGACATCCAGAACTACGTAGCAGGATGTGAAACCTGCCAAAAGGTCAAACCGGATCGACAAACAAGAGCGGCACCACTACATCCTAACGAGGTACCAGAGGCGCCTTGGGAAATTATATCAATGGATTTAATTGGGCCACTACCGGAATCAAAGGGAAACGATATGATATTGGTCATAGTGGATCGATTCACCAAGAAGTCGTACTTTCTACCCACCACATCAACAGTCACCTCGCAAGGAATAGCTACATTATTTCGGGATAACGTTTTTAGGGAACATGGATTGCCAAAGAAAATCATTAGCGATCGGGGACCACAATTTGTCTCCAAATTTATGGACGATCTTTATGGGATGTTGGGAATACAAGCCAACCGCTCCACAGCGTATCACCCACAGACGGACAGACAGACGGAACGTGTCAATCAGACGGTCAAGGAGTTCCTCACAATGTTCGTAAATCACCGACAGAATAACTGGAGCGATTGGCTGGCAGTGGCGCAATTTTGCCACAACGATCGAGTACATTCGGCAACAGGGTACTCCCCCTTTTTTATGAACTATGGGCGACATCCGTACAAGGGGTTAAATCCGACCTATGTTCCTAAGGTGGTTGCGGTGGAGGACTTAGCAAAACAAGTCGAAGGGATTCACGCGAACGCGACGGCTGCGCTTGAGAAAGCCGCAGAAACGATGAAGCGCAAATACGACGAGTCTAAAGCTCCGGCGCGTCAGTATCAGCCCGGCGACAAAGTCTACTTAAGCACGGCCAACCTTCCTACCCTACGCATCACCAAGAAACTGGACGGCAAATTTGTGGGACCCCTGGAGGTCGTAAAGAAAATTGGACAATCGGCGTACCAGTTGAAGATTCCAGCATCCTGGAAAATCTACAATGTATTTAACGAGATCCATCTCAAACCATACAAGGAACCGGTTTTTCCTGGTCAAAAGGAGAAAGCCGCTTCGCGCAAAGAAGCGCAGATGGTCGAGGAGTCAGTTGATGACGAATACGAAGTAGAGGAAGTCATGGACAGCCGTGTCAGTGGGCGCGGCGGTGGACGTCTGGAATACCTCGTCAAATGGAAAAACTATCCAGTCGAGGAATCAACTTGGGAGCCGGCGGAGAATCTAGGAAACGCTAAGAAAGAAGTTCAAAAATTTCACAAAGCAAATCCTAGCGCTCCCCGGTGAATGGTCAACGTGCGTGACATTAGCGCAAGTTTCCGAAAGTGGCAGAATCACACGGCGATTCCTATCGCAAAACGGCTTTATGGGTGGGAGGATGGCAAGTTTGAGCGCGAATACCTCGAAAAGCTCAAACGAAACTGGCAGCGCTGGAAAGGCAACCGGCGCGACATTTATGCCGAAGAAGACGTGCGGCATGAGTTCGTCAGGAACTCAAAATAATTTTTACGACACGCATGGCTTCCCGGGACGTGAAGCCTTAAGGAGGGGGTCATGTTACGATACTGGACGATGTCTCTTATTTTTCTCTATTTTTCTATATTTTATCTGGAGGCCTACGGACGCTTGAAGGGATACCAATACGCATAGGGGCTTGGGGAATCCGTTATGGAAGGACCGGTTAGGTAAGCCATGGGTGGCTGTACGAAGGTCTAGGCATAGGGTCCGGGCGAGTCTGGCTATGGAGGGTCTGGAACGTTGCTGCGCGTACACAGCCTTGGAGGCAGTGTAGTCTGTGCGCACAGACCAGGACCAAAGGTATATAAGGAGGGCGTATCCGTAGGTAGGAGTCCTAAGACTCTAGATAGTTTGCTCTTACCCAGCTTACTGGTCTACTGTGTCGAATCTATTCTTTTCTCCTCCATCTTCTCGAGTGAGACCTGTGGTTGTGTGGGACTAGTCCTAACAATGGTCGAGGGCGTTCTGTTCATCATTGGTTGAGTCATGTATGCTTCGGCCGGTTGGGCGTGAGTGTATCTGGGGCTATGAGAGGGTGAACATCTTGTCCTTATGTCAGGCAAGGCACCAGGCACCCATTTTCGCCAAATTTGCAATATGGTGGGGCCCTAGTGACTGAACTGAGGTCGTCGTGATGTAGCCAGGTAGCGCGGAACGGGGACTGTCTAGGGGTCAGGAGAGGTTTTGGGTATCTGCTAAGACCGAGGAGACTGGATCAAAGACCCCTTCTGATCTTGAGGGCTTCGACCTTCATTTGCTGGGGTACTGCTGGCACTATGGACTTTGACCATGGGCGGGATGCTTTGAGTAGGTTTGGATGGCTTTGTCTGGGGCTGAATTGGGCTAGTGCAGGTACTGGTGCGTCCCAGGTGTATCACCGCCTCCTTTCGCCCAGCAATCTCTCACCAAATGACCTTTCTTCTTACAATTGTGACAATCACACATTTCTTTTACTTGAAGCATGGTACCATTGCTATGGTCACTTGACCAATCCTTCCTTCTTTGGAACTCATTGAGTAGAATAGCGATCAACTCGGATGATAAAACCATGGGAGCATTGCTTTTAGCACCAAGGTATGCTGACGTGTATGTGTCCCACAATTCTGGCAGTGATGTGAGCAGTATCATGGCAAAGTTGTCATCAGGTACAATACTCCCCATTAGGTGTAGCTCTTCCTGCATCCATCTTAATTTGGTAAAGTGATTGCCCATATCAAAATTGTTGGGTGCTGATGCCCAAAATAGTGCGCGCCACATGGCGAGAATGCCTAGCTTTCCCCTCGTCTCCTTGATGGTCTTCAGCTGGTCCCACATGTCCTTAGTGGTGGTGGCTCCTAGTAAGTGTATCATTTCTGAGTCCCCTACTGCTAACTCAATTCTTGTCCACACCCTAGCATCCTTCTTCACCCAATCGTTCATGGCTGTCATCTTGGCTGAGGTTGGCTGATTTGCTGTTCTCAGTCTAGGTGCTTCTGAGGTAAGCAAATCTTCTAAATCAAGGTCGTGCAAGATTGCCATGATCTTCCTTTTCCATGCCAACCAATTTTGGTTATTGAGTGGCTCAATTCGATAACTGCCAGAACTGAGTGAGACAGTGCTCTGTTGGAATGCCAATCGCGTAGGATCCGAGTCCACGACGTCACCGCCGCCTCATGATACCCCGTTGCCTGCTATCAAAGGTGTACCCCGCGATGGTCAAAAGATATGTACTAGTTCATTGTTTACATACCGTATGTGTTTGAGGCCTTACTAACCTTGTAGTTCTCTCCTTCTCTTGCTGTTACCGAATTCCCGGGCCATCGAGGCACCGGCCGCATCTTACTGTATCGTAGCGTATATATTCCGCGTTGAATATTGTTCTACCTCAGTCGTTTGCCCTCGCGCACGTCTGAGGTATGTCTCCTATACTCCGTTTGTTAACCATATATTTACCTATCCTGTAGATTTCCGTCAGGTAAATATAATAGTCGTTTGCCCTCGCGCACGTCTGAGATTTCCGTCAGTGCTCACAGGTTATGGGCCCCGGCTGTCCGTAAAAGGAACATACGACTCACTGCAATCAATCGTTTACCTGCCTGCTAACTCGATATGGCCACTCCCGAAGGAATTGCGTTACCACCTTCCCCTGCTCCTGTCGTTACTTCCGCATCTACGTCCCTTGCAGACCAACTCTCTGGTTCCGTGCCTAAACTAGACCCATCTGGGATAAATTGGGCTGTATTCTCTGTCCGTTTTCAAGATGCCGTCGAGGCGAAAGGGTTCTGGAGCCATTTTGATGGTTCGGAGTCTTGCCCTGTAGCTGCCATAGCTAATGCACCCACGGAAGCCGAAACAGCTACAATAAATCTGTGGAAAAAGAATGAACGATCGGCGAAATCTTTGCTCACCCAAAAATTACCCGATTCGACGTTGATGCGCATCCATTCTAAGCCGACTGTGCAGGCCCGATGGAATGCTATAGTCACTGAGTACACACAGAAGGGAGCCTTTGCGCAAACGGAAATGCGCGCAAAGTTTCTAGCTATGAAGTGCCCTGACAAGGGTAATGTCCGCGAATTCCTCGATGGTTTACGCGTGAAAAGAGAAGAGTTAGCAACCATGGGCGTAACGATTGACGACCAAGACTACCTTTCCACCATCATTTCCTCCCTCCCCTACTACATCGCAAACTTTGCATCAAATCAGTTGGCGGCTGCACGGCTTTATGCTACGGATAAAACCATCTCCCGGATGCCCTGATTTCGATGATAGCTGAAGAGTATGATCGGCAGTGCTCCCAGCGAGCAGCGCGACCAAGACCGCTGAAAAAGGAGGGGAGCGGAAACGTAAAAGACGAGGCGCTAGCCGCGTCTAGTTCCGGCAAGGGAAGGGTCCGTTTAAGCCCAAAGGAGCTTGCTGGAACTGCGGGGAAACTGGGCACTTAAGAAACAAGTGTCCTAAACCGAGAAAGGACTCACCGGCCAAGAAAGGTGGATCGGCAAATATTGCAGCCGAATCCGATGCTGATGATGATGGCGCTTTCTTCATGGAGCCGGAGAGTGATGACGACTTGATTGTCGTCAAGGGTGCAAGAGTGAAAGTGTTAGCGATGGAACCGACAGCGGCTGGGACACCGAGGAGTTATCCGGGTTGACTGGAGTGAGACTAGCTCGCTCGTTGATGTTGACCTGGACTCGGTTGCTGCTGAAGCGGAAGAGATAGTCGCGCGCGCTGATGAAAGCAACACACTCACTGAAATCATCGACTCGGGATGCTCTCGGCATCTCACCCCTGACCGTGGATCTCTCACTAACTACGTGGAGATCGAGCCTAAAATGTTTAAGGCTGCCAATAAACGTCACATGAAAGCTATAGGGATGGGTGAAATGAGTATAGATGTTCCTAACAAGGGTGAAACATCGAAACTAAAACTCACCGAGGTGTTGTATGCACCTGAGGTCGGCTACACGTTGGTTTCCGTTGGACGGCTTGACAGGGCCGGTTACACCGTTATTTTCGGTAGCGGAAAATGTCTCATTCGAGACAAATGTGGTCGAGACATTGGATCTATCCCCATGACGAATCAGTGCCTCTACAAGCTAGAGCACGATGTTAGTGAAATAGCTGGAGCAGCCGAGGA
Organism: Amanita subjunquillea; assembly: GCA_020011035.1. Taxonomy (NCBI): domain Eukaryota; kingdom Fungi; phylum Basidiomycota; class Agaricomycetes; order Agaricales; family Amanitaceae; genus Amanita; species Amanita subjunquillea. The sequence goes on along the minus strand of JAEBUT010000019.1, from coordinate 596,912 downwards.
AAGACTTACCTTGGACGAAGCTCATAGACGGCTCGGACACATCTCCTTTAGCGCCGCACGACAAGTCATCCGAGATGGCTTGATAATTGGAATCACACTCAATGAAACAACGACCAGTGATTCCCCCTTTTGCGAGTCTTGCGTGTATGCCAAGGCTACCCGGAAACCGATACCAAAGGCCCGTGAAGGGCAGCGTGGTGAAAACTTTGGTGACGAGGTTCATACCGACCTCTGGGGACCCGCTCCCGTGGAGTCAAAAGGTGGACGACGATACTATGTTATGTTCACGGATGACGCAACTCGGTTAACGCACCTGTACCTGATGCACGCCAAAAGCGAGACCTTCGATATGTATCAGAAATATTCTGCCTGGTGCCAAACCCAGCTAGGTGCCAAAATAAAGGTCTTGCATTCTGATCGCGGGGAGAGTACCTGGATACCAAATTCATTGAGTTTTTAAACGAAATGGAACTGAGCAGAAACTCACTGTGCATGATACTCCACAGCACAATGGCGTCGCTGAACGACGCAACCAAATCATCTTGGAGCGCATACGCGCACTCCTACACTCCAGCAGTCTGCCGAAAAATATGTGGGGCGAAGCAGCGCGTCATGTTGTTTGGATGATGAACCGAACCGGTACAAAGGCCGTTGTAGGGAAAACGCCGTTTGAAGCCGTTTTTAAGAGGAAGCCTGACTTAAGGAATGTCAGGGAATGGGGCGAGCGCATATGGGTAAGAGTCGAGGATGGGAACAAGTTGGGCGGGCGTGTTCGAGAAGGTAAATGGTTGGGTGTTGATGAGCAGAGTAAAGGTGTCCGAATTTACTGGCCGGACAAGCAATCTGTCACTGTCGAACGGAACGTCTACTATGGGCCGGCCGCGTCATCGTCTTCTCAAAATGAGGGGAGGATCCTGAGGTAACCATTCCGCAAGTCGAGACAGCCGTCACCCCCAATCCTTCCAATCCATCATCCACACCCGAGCCCGAATCTAACACTGAGCCGAGCGCCAGCCAACCCTCTCCCACTCATCCTGAACCAGCCCGGAACCAGAAGCACGTGAAAAGAGGATCAGAAAACCAAGTCAGCGTGTGGTAGACATTATTGAAGGACGAGGCGTTACTTCCCTTCGCCCTTCCACTTCTCAAATTCCTCGTGGTGTGCAGCTCCCCCTCCCATCGTCGAAGAACCAAACGCCGGACTTGCCGAATGCTTTGATGGGTATGCATTGGCCGCTGAAGTTAGCGAGGCCGAGGGAATTGAACCGCGAACGCTCGCCGAGGCGAAACGTCGAACTGATTGGCTGCTTTGGGAAGCAGCTATAAAGGAAGAATTAGAAATGCTCAAGGCGACAGGTACTTGGGTACTCACTGAGCCACCTACTGACGCGAACATAGTCGGGTCAAAATGGGTCTTCCGCGCAAAAAAGGATGCCGCTGGAAATGTCGTCCGTTACAAGGCACACCTGGTCGCCCAAGGCTTCTCCCAGGTTCCCGGAGTCGATTACTTCGACACGTTTGTGCCCGTTGCACGTCTAGCATCCATTAGAGCCGTTCTCGCGATGGCAGCTGATATGGACCTAGAGCTCCATCAGATCGATATCAAAGGTGCATATCTAAATGGTGAACTTACCTCCAGAGAGCGAATCTACATGAAGCAGCCACCTGGTTATCCCTCGATCGACCACCCGACGAGCTATGTGTGTTTGCTGAAGAAAACATTGTATGGTTTGAAGCAATCTGGCCGGCGCTGGTATCAACGGCTATGTGAGATCATGGCCTCCCTAGGTTTTTCCCGGTGCGACGTCGATATGGCCGTCTTCTATTGGCATGGCAAGGATGGAGACCTGGTCATCGTGTTGGTACACGTCGACGATTGCACAATGGCCGCGAGCACAGCCCAGCTTATCTCAGCAACCAAATCTGGCATAGCCAAACAGGTGGAAATAACCGACTTGGGCGAGTTGCACTGGCTGCTCGGTGTCGAAATCAAACGAGACCGTTCTCGCCGCACGATCTCCCTATCCCAGCGCTCGTACATTAAGTCCATTCTTCAGCGATATGGCCTTGAAGATATCAAGCCCGTTTCGATCCCTATGGAGGTAAACTCCCGCCTCAGCACTGATCAATGCTCATCAACAGCCGAGGACTACGCCGCCATGCGCAACATACCTTACCATGAAGCCGTCGGATCTGCCATGTATGCTATGATTGCTACCCGGCCCGACATCGCCTTCACCGTCCAAACCGTCTCGCGTTTCGCGTCAAATCCCGGTCCTATGCATTGGAAGGCCGTAAAGAAGTTATATCAATATCTCAAAGGCACGATGGACCACTGGCTCACGTACGGAGGCGGAGATCAGCCCTTGACGGGCTATTCGGATGCTGATGGGAGTATGGCTGAAGATAGACGAGCTATCTCTGGGTATGCTTTTCTTATCAACGGTGGCGCTGTCTCCTGGTCCGCTAAACGACAGGAAATCGTTTCCCTGTCAACCACCGAGTCGGAATACGTTGCCGCCACGCATGCCGCCAAGGAAGCCTTATGGCTTCGTACCCTTGTTCAGCAACTATTTCAGATTCAACTTGCGCCGACTACACTTTTCTGTGACAACAAATCGGCTATCGAACTTACCAAAGATCACCAGTACCACGCGCGTACTAAACACATTGACATCCGATTCCATTTCCTCCGATGGGTCGTCGAACAGGGATCACTAAAAATTATATATTGCCCCACCGACGAAATGCTTGCCGATGCGCTCACGAAAGCGCTACCCTCCGCGAAGGCAAAGCACTTTGCCACCCGTCTCGGACTCCTTCCGGCTTGAGGGGGAGTGTTGGAATGCCAATCGCGTAGGATCCGAGTCCACGACGTCACCGCCGCCTCATGATACCCCGTTGCCCGCTATCAAAGGTGTACCCCGCGATGGTCAAAAGATATGTACTAGTTCATTGTTTACATACCGTATGTGTTTGAGGCCTTACTAACCTTGTAGTTCTCTCCTTCTCTTGCTGTTACCGAATTCCCGGGCCATCGAGGCACCGGCCGCATCTTACTGTATCGTAGCGTATATATTCCGCGTTGAATATTGTTCTACCTCAGTCGTTTGCCCTCGCGCACGTCTGAGGTATGTCTCCTATACTCCGTTTGTTAACCATATATTTACCTATCCTGTAGATTTCCGTCAGGTAAATATAATAGTCGTTTGCCCTCGCGCACGTCTGAGATTTCCGTCAGCGCTCACATGCTCAATTTTTCGACAGCTGGTACAACGGGATCTGACATTGGTGGTTAATCAATAGTATAGCAGTGTGAAGTGGATATGCTTTTAGATGAGGCTATAGGAGCATGGGGCCCATAACCTGTAGAAGTTCACAAAGGGGCACGGGGCAATTGCCAGTTAAAGGCATTGATTCACGAATACATGAGTAGTATAAATAAGTAAAAGAATATGAAATAGATGAAGCCGTGCAAATGACGGTACCTCGTATTGATATCCGGCGCTCTCACATTGAATAGCCTTCATCATCCATCTTTCCAATTCCCTTCCTCCATCATCACTTGGGTACTGTCTCCCTCGTTCCATCATCCCTCGTAACCCGTCTCCTCCGCGATGCGTGCTTGCGCGCCTTCCTCCGTCGATCCGTCATTCCCAACACATCTATTTGTCATTGAAGAAATATGTCCCAATAGCAAGAAAAGGTAGCAACGAAAAGGAAAGGTCCAGGAGGCCGATGCACCTACATCATCGACTCCGAAGAATCAGGCGCCGAATCTCAGCGAGCACGAAAGAAGGGGAAAACAGATAAGCGTACATATCAAATGTTTGTATTAACTTACTGAGGTAACGACGGTCAAGGATCAGAATATAAGGACTTGGAGGAAGTGGAGGGAGCAGAGGAAGTGGACGACAGCATGAGCAATGAGGAAGATGAAGAGGATAAAAGGGCGTCAAAGAAGAAGAAAACGCGCCTTACACGAGCTGATATAGACAATCTCAGGCAAACCTCCCCTGCATCGGGGACACCCGCAATCAGGAAAAAACAGTTGATATCTGATGATAGCAACGATAAGACAGAAAAGTAAGCATTACATATCGATTTCTCTTCGCAATACTCATCACGCCTAAACCCGGAGTACTAGAAAGAAACAAAAGGTGATGAAACTAGCCTTACGCCAAGGATGGGACAAAGATAAGAAGAGGGAGACGACGCGCAAAGACGCCAACAATAGCGGCGATTTGCAAGATAGCGGCATCATTAATGAATATGCCGGGGTAATCAGTGATGATGAGAGCGACGAAGTAGAACGGAAGGTGGTGAGAAAGAAGGGGCTGAAACGCAAAGACGATGATAATTTTCTGATGGAAATTAACGCCTCATGTCCTGCTCACGTAGCTCGTCAAAGTTACTGCCAATCCAGCACCATCTGGCGAACTGAGAGAAAAGGGCAAGAAATATGTGACGAAAAATTTACCTACAGAAGTACAAAAACTGTTTGAGAACACTGTTGCACCCCTTGCTCGCCTCAAAGCTGGATGCTCAAAGACCCTTGGCAAATGCTTAGCGTTGAAGAGGCGCAAGCTATCATCGATGAGGTATATGGAACTGGGAAACATACGATTGCGGAAGATAGCGCCCTGTACAGGCTGGTAAGTGTTATTCAATGCTTGAAATCTAATCATGTTCTTGACTCGTAGATCGGTACTCGCTTACAATCGTGGCGTCACGGCTTCTCTGAAGCCGCTGAAAAGAGCGTCATCTCGTTTGTGAAGAACAACAATGATCGCTTGACTGACAAAGATTTAATTGGCGATGCCATGAGATATCTCCTGTCACAGGCGAGCGACAGACAAACAATGGTATATCATTGGGGACAATATGAACCAGAAACGGGAAAGAAAAAGGTAAAGTGGCCGCTTTTCAAATATGCTATTGATTAGTCGACGTACAGAAATTTTTATGTAACCCTTTGATCACTTGTACGCTCGGGGAGGCGCATATAAGCAAATTTTCAGAAACATTAGCCAACTTCGCAGAAGAGTGGCCAGTTGGTGCGCTTGTACTCTCAGCACAAGCGGTAAGTCACTTTCTCCACTCTAGTCGAACCTTTTCAGTTTGTCACCTTTTGTGTAGGTCGAACACGTTCTCAGGGAATGGAAGACTGGCGAATATATCAAAACCGACAAAGAGTTCTCTAGCATGAACTACGGTAACCAAGAAGCGTATACAGTTGAGGTGAATCCGACTACGAAACGCAAGATTCGAAAGAGACACGTCGAATATTGTACCACGCTCTTCACCGATACGATTGAGGATACTTTTACAACAACTGGAATGCGATTCTCGAAGATGCACGCAAGTATACTCCAAGGACTTCAAAAGCAGCGAAAAAACAGAAGGGTGCAAAAGATGATGAAATTGAGGTTATTGAGGAGCCGAGGGTTAGATATGTCGCACGCTCAGACTCAGAATGATGTATAGTGATCTTAGTCCTGCGCTCTGAGCTGTATACTGATGCTTGATGAATCAGGGTTCAGCAATGATTCGTGCTCAAGACTCTTGTTATGCATGCTCGACACTCGTACGTCTCGTTTACAAGCAAGCTTCATATATGTGCTCGTAAAGGTTGACACTTGCTTTATTCAGCTGTGCTCACCTCAATACTACACATCCTCACTTCAATCAAACTCTGCGCTCAACTATCTGACTCGTTGTACGGCATGCTCGCCCCAGTCTCAGGCTCCTTCTATGCTTCTTCATATGCTCGTCCTGCCTCATCAAATGCGCTCGCCTTGCCTCATCAAACGCGTTCGATTCGCCTCACCAAACGCACTTGCTTCGCCGCTTCAAACGCACTCGCCTTGCCTCATCAAACGCATTTGCTTCATTTGCTTCACTGCTTCATCAAACGCGTTCGCCACGCCTCATCAAACGCGTTCACTTCGCTTCATCAAACACATTCACTTCGTCTTGTCAAATGCGCTCACCTCTAGTTTCATTGTTAACCCGTTTACTTCGCAGAGTGCTCATTATGATGGATTCGGATTCGTAGATTACCTCCTGTCAGCTATTACTAGTAGCTAATGATAATTGTCATACTGCTATCTATGCCTGAATAAGATGTTTTCCATACTCCAATATGGCTATTGAAAGCATGAAATGCCAGCTAAATGGCCTTGGAATTAAAAAAAAATAGACCTTGCCTCTGAAAGCTGGGAGCTGCTTTACTGCTTTGGTGGTTTTACCAAAGCTCGACTTGACATTTTGCTGATGAATGTGACGCCGAACGCGCCCCCACTATACAAAACACTCGTTCCTGTTCTGGAAAGCCGGAATCTGATGCTCAGGATGCGGCTGCTTGGGATATGGAGCAGATAATGAAACAATTGGATTCGGATTTAGAAAATGAACATGAGAAAAGGTTCAAGTGAACTAACAGTTGTTACAATCATCGTTATTGATATCATGCATAAAAACACCTCTTTTCTGGTAACGTAAGAGCATAGTACTGTATCGTGTTCTCATACCAATCCCCCGCTTTCGCTGCGTCATCAATTACCACAAAAGTCGCTAAAGCGCCCGGGACAACAAAAAAAAAATTGGAGGCGTTTGATCATGGATTGGCAGGTTGATCTGCATCCTCATTTCATCACTACGTCTTCATCACTACCGTAGAGTGCTTCTTCATCACTATCGTCGACTGCCTCTTCATCACTATCGTCGACTGCCTCTTCATCATTATCATCGACTGCCTCTTCATCATTATCGTCGACTACTGCTTCGTCCCCGTGTGCAGGCTTGCGATCGCCCGCGTCGGTACCCACCATTTCGACATAGTCCTTGGCGTGGTATACGCGTGCTGAAGCCGCTTTTGTAGATAGATTGGCAATGTAATTCATGTAATGTGGTTCTCCGAAAGCGGCTGCCGCGTGTATCATGCGTTTCAAATCCATGTAATATTGCTCCTTTTTTGTTATTTTTTCTTCTGCAAGTGCGCCATAGCCATTAAATTGGTTACGTGTTCGATCAACTAGAAGTTGGTACTGTGTATGTGTACCACTATCAGGAATGACTCCGAAGGATTCAGGGTATACACCAGCGATCCAAAGATCAAACGCGGTGAACTTTGACTTTCTTGAGTTTTGGTTTCGGGTAGACTGACGCTCAGGAATGGAGCGTGCTTTCACAGTTGCTTTCTTTGAAGCCAAGGCAAATACGACGCGAAGGACAGGGGGGAGCTCAGAGTCTTTGCCGTCGTCCTTTGAAAACAACCCGACTTTGAAAGGGTCCATCATCGTAAAAAGCGCGATACTAGGTACATCGGTGAAGCTGCGGTCATTTTTGACCTGGACAAGGATCGCGGTGACAAATTTTGGGTCCAAAATCTTTCCCATGAGCACGGGGATGAAAATGTCAACACCACGTTGATTGTTAGCACATATAATGGCAGCCCCACGGCAAATGGCGCGCCAAATATAGGCCCGGTTGATCACTTGAAAGTCGTGCACTTTAATGAAATGATTGAAATAGATGTATGCTTTGCAGAAGGCGGTTGCGAGGTCTGTCGATGACGGGTAGTACGGGGAACAGGGATGAGGTTTCAGTCCCTCAATATAATGGCGATGTTCAGATGGCACAAGCGCTTTAACAAACTGGAGTGCAGTAATGACGCGGCTCGTAGTCATTCCATCATACTTGAAGGAGGACTCGCCCTCAGGGAGCTCTCCGCCATATTGAGGATTTTCCTGAGTAGCTTTATCTCGGGCCAACAACAGAATCAGAGCGGCAACAAGCTCGCCACGTTCTCCAGTGCTCAGATATGACCCTTTGATGTGATTGAGGAGGGCCCTCGGTGCTTCCTTCTCACCCAACTCTGTCTTCATTATCGTTGCCGATGCTTCCGCGAGAAGGGGTTCAGACGGCGAGATGGTGACCATGGTGCTGAAACCCTCGGTTGCGTGAATACACATTCGCATGTGACGCTCCACTTGGGTCCGCTCCATCTCCCCTGTTGCCCACGACGTAGCAATAAAGTCTAAACCAAGCCGGACGGCAAGACAGGCCAGCGACTCGTCAGGCTTAAGCTTAAGCTCTGTGGACGTGCTGGAACTTGTGAATCCTCGGAAACCTGAGGATGATCTAGAATTTGGCTCCTTGCTGGGCCGACACAATAACTTGTCGGCCGCGAAGGCGACAATCGATTTCTTAACCTTGTCGTCCCCATTGTCAAATCGTGTAGGAACCTAACGAGACGGTTGATTAAGCGTCATGGTAGCATGCAGATGGTTCCAACCTGGACTCACAAAGCTCTTCCAAGATGCACTATGTGGTGCGTAGAAGCGATGCGAGAAAGAGACCATTCATCCTTGATGAAATCCACCTTCTCGGCAAATTGGTCAAAGCCGACTGTTGTTATCGGCGGGAGCATTCCAAGGGTCATCACGCGGGCAGATGGCTCGTACTCGAAGCTGGGGGAGAAATTGTAGAATTTGCCCGCTGTGGACAGGAACACAGAGATGAAAGATGGGTCGATTATAGTGCGCAGAGTACGCCGAAGTTCGGAGTATATACTCCATTGTTGACCCTCGGCACATTGAGTCAGGCGGTGTGATTCATCCCAGCATATGACGACGTGGGGTCCATCGTGCTTGCGTTTCGGATCCAAGAGCTTGACAATCCCATCCGCGACGTCCTTGATGGTCAACACTGCAGCCGACTCCCTCAGCAATCATCAGCATGGAAAAATTCACAAACACGCACATGGGGTATGCGTTTCTTCGGATTTTGGGAGTCGATGATTAGGACTCAAGGACAATTCTAAGGCTGATCGGTTAGAGTGAGAAATGGCCATCACATTCTGAAACAAACATCAGCAACTAAATTCTTAGAGAAGAAGGTAAGATTACCCTTTTTGCATGCCTAACTACGACGTCATAAAACTTTTTACGATAAGCTCCGTGGGCTTCAAACGTTCTTCCCTCTGCCATCCTATCCCGAAATTCAGACGCTAGAATCGGTAGGCGGTCTTCGGGGGTTTGTATTTTCTGAGCTACGACCTCATCATTGGCAATCTCCTCGAGGCACTGTTGGGTGGTAGACAGAAGGGCGTGAAGGAAGGCGTGGCAATGGTCTCGAATCGTCTGCTGTCCCTGTCCGAAAAGGCCAAACCACTCGTGCACCTTCACGTCACGCGGCGGATATGCTTAAACAGGCGAAGTGAGCAAGCGAAAGGAATACATGACCTGGGAGCGTACTGGTTGCAAGTGGGCCAGCGAGATTTAGGGGAATGTATAGGACCCGTTTTGCGAGCTCATCATGTGCGCGAGACTTTCCGGTTCCCGATGATTGGACATGGGACACCGCGCGAACGTACAGGCGAGTACGTTTCATATATTCATTCAAGATGCCATGCAGCGCGGTTGAGATGTCTCCGACAAATTTCGAGTCCCATGATTTCACGGTTGCTATATGAGTAACGTCATTATCAAAATCGTCTGCATTGGGCACCACTCTGAGGACACACCTTCCTTGCCTTCCCCAGGAATTTCAATAAATCCTTCCTGCTCAACGTCCTTCTCGTTCTTTCGAATTTGCAGGGTACGGAAGACGGCTATGTTCAGCAATTAAATTGGTCCCGGCGATTTGACTAGTGCACGCACCAAGCCGTCGAATTTTGTGGTACTCTCCAGATTTGTATGCATCGAATAGCTTAGTGACTAGCCAAGGATTCTCAATAATAATTGCCTCATACGCGGACTTATGTTGAAAGTCTTGGCTTGTGTTAAATATGGCTGGTAACAGTATGACGGCGAGTGCTCTTGTGGCGTGTACGCATTGCCTTGTGCCCATCCGATAATAATCCGCCCCAAGTTCTAGACCAAATAATTGCTGGGACTCCAATCTACTCTTGACACTGGCATTGTTGGCCTTTTCATCTTCAGTGGCAGGCGCATCATCCATTGCACCGTCAGGAACAGGCATGTCAAGCTGCGAAAAAATGCCAGGCAAGGTGACTGTGGCATTGTTGTCCGTTTTTTCTGCAGTGACAGGTGCGCCTCCCATTGCAACAATGTCATAAGAAACGCCAGGCAAGCCCTGGATAACGGAATGCGGTGTTTTCGGCGTATTTGGTTTTTTGCGTTTGGCAGGGGGAGTTGAGGTCATGGTTAGCTAGGGGTGTGTGTGGCAAAACCCGACTTGGATTACCACCATCTTCCCACGGGGGTTGTGGCTTTAAGAGTTTTTTTTTTTTGGTTTTTTTTGAATAGAAATGGTTTGATTGAGACGTATGCGAAGGAATACATGGAGTACTACTAACATAAAAAGAACGGTGCTCATGGAGCCCGCGTGTACATGGCTAAAGGGAAGCCGCGCTGCGTAAGACCAGTAGGGATGACCAAACTAAGCCTAATCGCGGAAGGGCCTGTTTAGAACCCCCATCAGAAGCGATCAGACGAGTCACTTGCAGCTTATGTCATCAGCTGCCATGTGAGGGAATGCCGGCTGCTTGTCGGAGATTGAACTAGTCATTTGTCACTACTCTGTGATGTGATTCGCCTTACTAACAAGTTTGAGCTTACTCTAGATTACTTTGATACCATACAAATTATATTACTCACAGTTACTCTGTGTTACCTAGTGTAGATAGTTTACATGTATAAAAGTACTAGTAGCAGAACATGTACTAGGTATCCCAGGTATCCACTGCTTCACTTGTTGAGCCCTGCTCCACTAACCCTCAAGCATCACACATGTGAGTCTTCCCTCTACACTCCTGTGTTCTGACTATGATAAACTAATCTTGATCTCTGCATACACAGTGATTACAATAATGCCATCTATCAGTACCACCAGAGTCCACCAACACCTTGTCCACCTTCTTTCCCTCATTGTCACCATTGTTATCCCTACCGTTTTGCAGACCATCCAAGCCATCTATATCAAGCAGCCATATCATACCTCAATTCTTTCAGGGGAAGGTTGGGTTCAGGAACTGCTGAATGGTCACCCAAAGCGCATTCAATGTGAGTTGGGGCTCACCAAGCAAGCCTTTGAGCATTTAGTCCATGAACTCCATACCATGGGTTACACACAGTCAAAGTATGTCTCATTGGAGGAACAGCTTGCAATTTTCCTCTATACATGTGTGACTGGCTTGACTACCCGACATGTTGGTGAGAGATTTCAGCGGTCAAATGCAACCATTTCAAAGTAAGTTCATTATTTGTTCATTAAATTGTCATTGACTCTTGTGTATATTTTATCAGATACTTCAAACATATGGTCAAGATTTTCTCATCCCAACCATTTTATACAAAGCATGTCTGCCAACCAACATCCTATGATAATTCAACACACCCCTTATGCCATGAGCCAAAGCTCTATCCATTTTTCCAACGTGCTCTAGGTGCCATTGATGGCAGTCATATTCATTTTGCACCTCCAGCATTTTCTCAGACAGCATATCGAAACCGGAAGGGATTTCTATCACAGAACTGCCTTTTCTGCTGCAGCTTTGATTTTTTTTTCACTTATGCACTGACAGGATGGGAGGGATCTGCAGCTGATGCACGAGTTTACCATGATGCCATTAACTCAGACTTGATAATTCCAGAGGGATGGTATTACCTTGCTGATGCTGGTTTTCCACACTGTGATCAGCTTCTTGTTCCATATCGTGGTGTGCGATATCATCTTGCTGAGTGGGGAAGGCTTGCAATGCGGTAAATCCAACTTATTGTTTTTTGACTCCATGTTTATCAGTCAAACTAGACCCAAAGACAAATATGAACTTTTCAATCTCCGGCATGCACAGGCTCGCAATGTCATTGAATGTATTTTTGGTGTCCTTAAACGGCGCTTTCAAATTCTACTTCTTGCACCTGAATACAATGTTGAGATTCAATCACGCATCCCAGCTGCATTGGTTGCACTCTACAATTTCATTCAGATTCATAATCCACAGGATCTTGCTGACAATGATAATCATGATCATGCACCTGGAGGATTTTATGCAGGTGATGACTCATTTATACCAGGAGGAACAGGAGCTGTAGATGAGCATGATGGCTCAGATGCTACCAGACGACGAGATAAAATTGCAGATGACATGTGGAGGCAATACCAAGAAACTTTGCACCAGAGGATGGAAGATGGTATATTCGGATATCCAAGTGATGACGATGACAATGATAACAACAATAGCAGTGACAACGAGGACTAGATATACATACAACAATATGAAACACATTATGTACTATGTATCTGCTGCTGAGCAAGTTTCTGTTCAACCAGAGTGACGAGATCGGAATTTGCTGCTTTGAATTGTGCTAGTTCAACCATGATAAATGTATCCTGACTGATTCCAGGTTCATATCCACAAAACGCTGCGGCTTTGTTAGGATATGTACCAAAGAAGGAACCTATGAGAATTTTGTCAACCTCCTCCAAGCCGTGAGTCTCTGTCTGAGCAATCTTGATTGCATTATCAATATTTGATTCTGGTGTGTTGGTACCAACCGTACGAAGAGTGTCAATGACAAGGTTGAGCAAGCCTTGAACGCCATTTAAAAGAATCAAGTTTTCCTTGGCTGTTGAGGTGCGGTTGGAACGTTTTGATGGGCGGTCAACATGTTTTGACGAGTTGTCAGTGCCGCTATAGTCTGATTTCCGCTTTTTCCCACTGCTCATGGATCGGCCAGAACTAGTTGATAGCGGTGGAGAAAGTGGTGATAGCTGGGGCGCTGGTGGAAACGCCAATGGCTGAGTGAAAGGCGATTGTGATGCTGGTGGCTGAGAAAATGATGGCAGGGCAATTGATGTTGACCGGGAAACTGACGATGATGAGGCAGGAGCAGAGAAATTCCCTTGAGATGGCAGAGCGATTGACGTTGACCGGGAAAATGGCGATGATGAGGCAGGAGCAGAGAAATCCCCTTGAGATGGCAAGGCAATCGCCGTTAACTGGGAAAATGACGATGACGAGGCAGGAGCTGAGAAATCCCCTTGAGATGGCAGGGCAATTGACGTTGGCTGGGAAAATGATGATGACAAGGCAGGAGCTGAGAAATCCTTTCGAGATGGTGGCCGATGAATGCCTTGATCAAAGTAGTGGCTGGGATCAAAAGGTATGGTCGTCGGTGTGGGGAGTGTACCTAATATTAATCAATATCAATATGAACATCTGGAACCAAGGCCGTACTTGGTAAATCTTCGTCCTCGTTGTCAAGCATAGGATTTGCGTCAAACAATGTCATGCCTCGAAAAGCCGCATGACCACGAGCCATTGAAGGAGTCACAAAAGCCATTTTTTCATAGAAAGGGAAACCAGCAGGCTGAAAGTTCTGATAATTATTAGATCAGAACTAAAACTGAGAGAGATAGACGTACTGAATTTTTGGCTGCAAACTCATCAATAACGATTTTTTCCGATACTGTAGTTGCGCCGACACCTGTTGTTGGATGATAGCTCATGCCAGCACCTGAGCTTGAAGCAAGCCTGTCTGCTGCGGCAAACTGAAGCTTTAACTAGTCTGAGATCAGATATGATCAAGAATATCGATAACAAAACTCACGGTCTTCCACTTTCCCTTGCAATGTTTGGCAGTCTTAGAGACACCTGCCGTTCGTAGATCCTTAATATGGTCTGCCACAGTGGAAAACGTCGAGTTTGCAAAGCTAGTGTTTCCTGTTCTCTCAGCCTCAGCCCGAAGAAAAGATATCAAATTTTCCGTCTCCTGATCATTCCAAATGGCCTTCTTTGGCTCAGGTTTTGGAGCCATGGAAATGTGGTGAAGAAAATGATAAATGTAAGTAAGGGAGTGGAGGATTGCAATGTGACGAAGACGACGGAGGACAGTTTGCTGATCATGGGCATCTTGAGCCGCCATGTTGACAGTCAAGCCAAGGTTTAGTTCAATCTCCGCCTCGATCCGAGATGAGTATATCAGGTAATCCAAAGTGTTTGAATATTTCAGATATGTAAAGATTGGCTGTTCCCAAAGCATCAATGGTTTTCTTGCAAGGAGTAAGAATTACCCCCTTTGTAAGACCATGGTCCACTGTGACCAGAACAGAGTCGTATCCGTCCGCAATAGGAAGATCTGTAATGAAATCCAATGTGACCTGTTGGAAAGGGCAAGTTGCTTTGGATCCAATTGGTAGCAGAGCTGGAGTGTTAGGATGAGTGTTCACTTTCATCTGCTGACAAGTGGCGCAGCCTGTAATCCATTCCTTGATGTGTTTATACATTCCTGGCCACCAATAATCACGTTGTAGAAGTTCAAGGGTCTTCATACGTCCTGGGTGTCCAGAAGTGAGCGATTCATGAACTGTTTTGACAATCTGTGTCCTGAGCGTGCCAATATCTGGGATGTACACTCTATCAATATATCAGATGATTCCATCAACAAACGCCCAGTCCTGGAGCTTAGATTTAATTGGTGGAGCGCGTTGAGTTTCAATTACTTCGATAATTGTGCGCCCAAAGCTATCAAGAGCTGTGGCGTCTCTAATCCTTTGAGCTAGATCAATAGCAATAAGACGAATGAACTTGTTGTCAGGTAACATGGTTATGTCTTCTGGAATATCATCACCTTTCATATGATCAGGTCAACGGGATAAAGCGTCTGCTTCAAACATTTTGGTGCCGGGTACATGTTTGATTTTCAGGTCAAATTCTGAGAGCATCATGGACCATTGTGCTTGTCAAGGTGTTAATCGTTGGGGGTCCAATAGAATAAAAGATTTTTATGATTGCAATGAACCACTATTGGTGTGTTGATCCATGGAGTAAGTGTCACCATGCTTGTAGTCCTTTAATAATTGCGAGTAATTCTCGGTCATAGATCTGGTAATTCTGTTCTGTGAGGATCAAAGCATGGGAGATGAATCCACATGGATGGAGTGTTCCGGTTGTATCTGCTTGTTTCAATACTGCTCCAGTAGCTTTGTTTGAGGCATCCGTTTGAAGAATAAATGGTCAAGTAGGGTCTGGCATGCATAAAACAGGCATGGAGGAAAATCTGTTCTTGAGCTCCTCGAATGCTGTCTGACAAGTTGTTGTCCAATCAAAAAGTAAACCTTTCTTTGTTAGATCTGTCAATGGTTTCACTATGGCGGCAAAGTTGCCAATAAATCTCTGATAGAAGTTTCTGAATCCAAGGAAAGATCTGACTTGTTTAACCGTTGTTGGTGTTGGCCAATCACAAATTCCTGCAAGTTTGATAGGATCCATTTGAATGTGTCTGGACATGATGATCATGCCAAGAAATTCGACTTCTTGGACACAGAATTTGCATTTCTCAAGTTTCAAGAATAAATCATTTTCCTGTAGATGTTTCAAGACACGTTCTGTTCGCCCCTGCATTTCTTCTTTCGTCTTTGCGCAGATCAAAATGTCGTCCATATAAATGATGAGCCATCCTTCGTTTATCATGTCTTGAAAATACTCGTTCATCATTGTTTGGAACGTTGATGGAGAATTGCAAAGGCCGAAGAACATGACTGTTGGTTCATATAATCCTCAATTGGTTATGAATGCTGCTTTCCATTTGTCACTGTCTTTGATTTGAACGTTGTTGTATCCCCATTGCAGATCAAGTTTGGTGAAGTAATTTGTGCCCTCTAATTTTGTCATTAAATCAGAGACCAAGGGTAATGGGTAGGTGTTCTTAATTGTCCATTCATTCAGATATTGATAATCTTGGCAAGGTCGAAGTGTCCTGCTTTCTTTCTTAGATACAAAGAAAAATGGCGATGCCTGTGGTGATTTAGATGGTCAGATATATCCTTTATCGAGTTGTTCCTTAATCCATTCATCAAGGGTTGCTGTTCTTTTAATGATAGTGGATAGATTTTGTTGATTTTTGGCGTGAATCCTGTTTTGAGCTCGATCACATGATCCCATGGGCGAGAGGATGGGAAATGCTCGGATGCTTTCTTCTCAAAAGTGGCTTGCCAAGTCGTATATTCAGAAGGCAACACTGTTGGCGCTTTGTCTCGTTTTGCCTGATGTTCAAGTGCCTGTGATGCTGATGTTTTTACCCTAATCCAATATTTGTCTTCTCCCCATTGTCGATTGTCTGATGCCATGCGCCAAATAGGTTTGGTGTCTTCCGAATCATTGTCCATTTGGAGGGTCTTTTTTCACCAATCAATAGTAGGATTATGTTGCTCTAACCACGGTATCCCAAAGATTATCTCTTGATCTCCTAGATTCGTGATCCACAACCAGTTGTTGTACGTTTTTCCTTTAATAGAGTAGGTAAAGCAAGTGCGATGAGTGATTAATCCGTTCTGATTAATTGTTCCATCAGCGTTCTTGACTTTAATTGGTTGTTTTAAGAGTTCCTTAGGTAGATCTTTTGATATTCATTCATCAATGAAGTTTCCTTCTGCTCCACAATCAATGAGAGCAGATATTTCAGCAGATTTATGGGTTGTTTGCACAGTAATAGAAATTCATTTGTTATTATTGGAATTTACAATTACAGAGTCGAGTGCTAACTGTTCGATGGTACTGGAGGCGTCAACCGCTTTCTGGCGTCTCCTTCCTAAAAACCCTCAGATTCGAGTTCCTGGAGGGTAGTTTCTCGTTCTTCATCAGGAAGTTCTTGTAACAGCGCCCTAATGTGTTGGGCAGCTGATTCATTCAAGGTCGTTTCCTCTACTGCTCTGATTGTGCGATTCTGTGGGGAGGAGGACTTGTAGGACAACATTTGGGTGTTCCCCTTGTTTGGGCAGTCCCTGGATATGTGTCCCTGTGTTCCACATCTGAAACACTTGCTGGTTTCTCGGTATTCCTCCTTTTGGGCATCTGAAAGATGTCCTGTGCTTACAGCATTGATTCCCCTTGATCCAGATACAGAGGGCTTCTGGTTTTGGTTAAATTTGAAACGTCCCTTGGTGTCTCCTGATCCAGTGGATCGGTTCATCAGTTTCATGGTTTCCCAAGCATTGTGCAAGTGCTCTGCAGCATTATAGGCTGTTTCCATATTGATAACTGCTGGGTTTTCGATGATCTTTGCTGTGACTGATGCAGGGAGTCCTTTCCAGAAGTAGATGTGCTGTGCCATGAACCCTGTAATTCCGGTGGAGTGTATGAGCGATCTGAACTTCTGAATGTAGGCAGGGATGTCGATATCTCCGCCCACTTTGACTTTATCTAGATCATTCAGGGTCCTTGCTGCGCTGTCAGATTCTCCCCAGTCGCTCAAGAATCGTCATCTGAAGCTGGTGTAGTTGTCCCAGGAAAGTGTATGTGCGCTTTCTGCTGATTTCCCTTTAACTGCCTCTACTATCCTCAAAGATTGGCTTTCCAATTGTCTAGTTCTTCCCCTAGATGAAGGAGAACATATTTAATTCATTTTTTCGATGTTTCAAAGTGCCCCTCATCAAGATTGAATATGTCATCAAATGTATTGATGAAGTGTTTTGCCTTAGAGCGCTGTCCTTTGAATTCCTTAATGGAGATTCCCTTTATCCCTTTTGAGGATGTTTCTTTGTTGTCTGACATGTCCTTCTTTGGTTCCTATTTCGGTTCTGGTGTTTTAGATTTCGGTTCCTGTGTTCCGGGTTCGTGTTTCAGTCCTGTGCCTTGTTTCGAGCTTTCTCCTTGTTTCGATTCATCTCCAAAGGGATCTATCTCGCTCTGTTGCTGTTCTCTGTATTCATTCCACCTGGTGATTGTCTGTTTGTCAAGTGCAAGGAAAGCAAAGTCTCCTAGGTTTTCATCTACTCGAAATTTGTGCCACCAAGTGAGTTCAGGTTCGGTGTTTGGGGTTAGGAATAACTGATTGTTTTCCTTGTTTATTTTGTTGTACCAGTGAATCCAAATATCTCCTGGTAATTTGGTGTTAGGGTCTCCTTCCTGATATTCCCCTTCGAAGAGTTCCTCTGGAACCAGTAGGTTCTTTCTCTTTGTTCCTGAAACATAGCACCAGACCTTGTGTGTCATAGAAAAATAGACTTCTCTTCGATTAAGGTAGCACTTCTGTTCGTAACGAACAGAGTTGTTCGGTGGTCTGATCTGGGAGTTTCTGGTATCAATGGTGTCTGGCTAGTGACGATGCACTAAGCGGTTCCTGAGTTCCAACTTGTGTTACAGACGATGCCCTCGTCGTGGTTCGTTTCTAAGTCAACAGTGACAAGCAGAGTCTTGGTCCGCTCCCAGCCACTGGACAAAGGTCTAGACACTAAGTCAAACGATGACAAAGGTCTTAGAGAACAATGAGAGAGAAGAGCGCTGAAGTTGATCGTTGTTGAGAGCAAAACTCGTCTAAGTTGGAACTAGAGTTACTCTACAGTACATGGGGTTTATATACGATTAGGGAACAAAGGAAACTATCATGGGACTGAAACGATAACTACCTAAGAAAGGAAATGTGAAGGTAGCTATGAAAGGAGATAGCGTCCAGGCTGTACGATGCGCAGTTAGGGGAAGTGATGGATATAAAACAGTCCGCCAGAGGAAAGAAGCAGAAACGAAAGGGAAACTGTAACACCTGTGCCCTTTCATGCTCCGGTGGTGGTGTATCTGAATCGGTCAAGAAGTAAAGGTTGTTGATCCAATTGTTGAATTCGTCATCTTCCTTGCTATCTGGTTCCTCATCTAATGGTTGCCACAGGCCTCTGGATAATCCGTCGGGTGCATGAAGTTGGCCCGTCATGTGAACTAACTTGAAATGGAAGGTGAGGATTGACAAAATCCATTGGTTGATGGATGCTGATGGGGCAATGTCCGGATTCTTGAGCATGTCCTTAATATAGTGCACATTGACTTTCACGATGAGATTGCAGACTCCTATAAGATAAAGCTTGAGTGCTTTCAACGCGTGGAACAGACCATATATCTCTAGCTTTGGCTGTGAGAAGCGTGCCTCCCGCTCATTCAGGGTAATCGACCCGAAGCAGTTGTAATACTGGACTGAAGGCTTGTCAGGGTCGCATTGGCATAAGAAGAACCCAACTGCAATCCATGACATATCCACGGCCAGAATGACAGGTGTGTCAGACTTGTAGTTGATGGGGCGTAGTGTGGGTGATGCTATTAGAGCTTGCTTGAGTGATTCTTGCACAGCAATTTCCTCCACTCCGAATGTGAATGGAATGTCCTTCCTAGTTAGCGCTACCAGTGGGCTTGCCTTGCGCGCAAAGTTCTTAATGAAGATTTGTGCCACCCCTACGGTTCCTAAAAATGCCTGGACCTCGGATAGCGACTTGCACAGGGCCCAGTTCCTCACCGCTGCGAGGAGCTCCTTCTCCGGTTTGCAACCTTTGTACGTGCATAGATGGCCAACAAACATAATGGAGGGGGCGCATAGCACCAGTTTCTGTTACGGACGATGCCCTCGTCGTGGTTTGTTCTAAGTCAACAGTGACAAGCAGAATCTCAGTCCGCTCCCAGCCACTGGACAAAGGTTTAGACACTAAGTCAAACGATGACAAAGGTCTTGGAGGGCGATGAGAGAAAAGAGCACTGAAGTTGATCGTTGTTGAGAGCAAAACTCGTCTAAGTTGGAACTGGAGTTACTCTACAGTACATGGGGTTTATATACGATTAGAGAACAAAGGGAACTATAAGAGGAATGAAACGATAACTACCTAAGAAAGGAAATGTGAAGGTAGCTACTAAAGGAGATAGTGTCCAAGCTATACAATGCGCAGTTAAGGGAAAATGATGGATGTAAAACGGTCAGCAGAGACAGGGGAAGTGAAACGAACGGGAAACTGTAACATTACCCCCTTCATATGCGAGAAGTCACTGACTTCTACCATGCAGATGTCCATGCGTGATCCTGCCGTGACTCGAGCCAGGTGACCACATTGCCTAAGTCCGCTGCTGCCGTTTCAGCTCGCCATTGGAGACTTCGAACTGCTAACTGCAGTTGTTTTGCCTGTGCTAGCGCTGAATCCCTTTCTTTGAGAGTAAGGGAATGAGGGTCGGTGGTGATGGTGAGCCCAGTGACAAAGTCCAGGGGTTCGGCGAACTGGTTGTAGAGGACGAGTATTTCAGCAAGGTGATCGCTGACATTTTGAAGCATTGCATTTTGGGGGTGGATGACGATGGGGGGTGTAGTGACGGTGGCAGTAGGTTCAATAAGTTCTGCAGGATGTTCGTGCAGCTCGGGAAGGTCGGCGAAATCGAAGTCATTGATGGTGATAGTGGTCTCGAAAGATGTCGCGTCAGGGATTTGTTGCATAGTAGTCCATCTGAGAATCTCTATTTCTTTACTCGCATCTGCCAATCGTTTAGCAAAGTCAAAGAGTACAGGATCCTCTCAACAAAGGGCAGCCTCGGTGTACACATCGCATGTGTGACTCAGGGGTCTGTTTGGTGATGGAAGATAGGGTGACATTGCGACTGGATAGTTTGGTAGTCCCTCCGGATTGAATGTAAGATCCATATATTTCGGAAGGTAGTGTAATCGGGCATTGAGTGGGATTTCAACGTGTCCCTGTGGGTGTGTCGTACGTCCATTAAAGAATCTGGGAGTTTTGTAGGCAATTAATCGGGTTGCTAGGGTTCAAATGACGTTGACTAGTCACGGCGGCTCTAAAGGGGTGATCGAAGGGTAGGGAATGGGAAATGTGATGATCCGTCCTTTGAAGCTTTCATAGGGTCTTGGGGAGTATCGCCCTCTGGTGGAGCAGTATTTTTTCGTATAATGAATGTTTTGTTTGAGAGTTTGGTGGTTGCGATAGCGAGACATGGGGGTTTTACAATTGCCGTCTGAGTTTATATGTTTGTAAAACGTCCGCAGCATTGCTTAGATTGCGCTCAGGTTCCCAGGAGTTGTCATTCGGACCATATCCTTTCCATCTAACCAGATACTGATATCCTGCTCCGCGTTTCCGATGTGTGAGAATCGCTTCAACTTCAAACTCTTCTTGTCCGTTTACGAGATCAGGAGGTGGAGTCATGTAATTTGGTCCATGTGTTTCAGTTTCTCTATATGGCATAAGGAGTGATGTGTGAAAGACTGGGTGAATGCGCCATTGTTTCAGTAGCTTGAGTTTATACATTACTGGTCCTAGTACTTGTTCAACTATAAAGGGTCTTTCCCGTTTAGGCGCTAGCTTCCTAGACTGATATGGGATATTGAGATTTCTGTTTTTGAGCCATACTTTGTCTCCTTGTACGAATTTGATTGCTTTGTCTCTGACTTGTCGTGCAACCATCTGTCTTGCTAGTTCGTGTGCAGCTAGTGCTTCTTCCCTAGCTTTTTGTAATAGCTGTAAGCGTTCTTCAGCGGCAGGTGTTGTCATCTTCTGTACGGCAGTTGGTAATGCAATGGGATTCGTTCCATACATGAGTTGGAATGGGGAGGCTTTAACTGAGTCATGATGTCGATTATTGTGAGCAAACTCGGCAATTGGGAGTAATTGTTTCCATTTATGAGGTTTGTTTGTGCAAAATATTCGAAGGTATACTTCTAATTCTTGATTAACGCGTTCTGTTTCTCCGTCGGTCTGTGGATGATAAGCTGTGCTCATTCTGTGATCGATTCCTAGCGTTTTTCTGATCTCCTGAAAGACTTTAGCCGAAAACTGTGGTCCTCGATCCGAGATGAGTATATCAGGTAGTCCAAAGTGTTTGAATATTTCTGAGATGTAAAGATTGGCTGTTCCTAACGCGTTGATGGTTTTCTTGCAAGGAGTAAGAATTACCCCCTTCATAAGACCATGATCCACCGTGACCAGAATCGAATCATATCCGTTCGTGATAGGAAGATCTGTAATGAAATCTAATGTGACTTGTTGAAAGGGCGAGTTGCCTTAGATCCAATAGGTAGAAGGGCCGGAGTGTTTGGGTGAGTATTTACTTTCATCTGTTGGCAAGTGGCGCAACCAGTAATCCATTCTTTGACGTGTCTATACATTCCTGGCCACCAGTAATCACGTTGTAGAAGTTCAAGGGTTTTCATGTGTCCTGGATGTCCTGAGGTAAGCGATTCATGCAGTACTTTACACTCCCCCACGTGTTCCACTGGACTCCTGTCCAGTCCTGGTCAGTCCTGGACTGTTCTGGTCATTCCTGGTCAGCCAAGTGACTTTGAAATAAACAGCCACACCAGGACTCAACCAGGACTCACCAGGACTCAACCAGGACTCAACCAGGACTCAACCAGGACTCAACCCTGCCACAGCTCCTGTACATACAAATAACAACAAATTCATCCCTGTCTGCTTTCCCACCATGATCTCATACCCATTATGCATTCCTCCCACATTCTCACACCCCCATTAGGAGTGTTACTGAGGACAAATGCCCTGTATGACCTTCCCAACACCATATTCATTTTCCCACAGTCAATACACATCCCCACAGCTGATTCATGCTGTTTTACACTTTCCCACAGTCAAACATCAAATTCCCATGTTACACTACATTTCCCACACTCCCATATCTATATTTGTGCACACCCACAGCTGACTCATACTTTCCTACATTTTCCCATGGTCAGAATAACTTCCATGCATATTACCACACTGCATTCATACAAGCTTACTTTACACTTGTGTCCATCCACACAGATGACTCATGCTCTTCCCTAACTTCCTACACAAAACCAAAATCTTATCCCATTTTTTATTAACAGACATGCAGTTTCAACACAGATGAAAGAAAAGGTCTTCACAATTGCCATAGCAGCCATCTGGTAATCATGGTTCAAGTTCTGAATGTGTATTGCCACATTTCAACTTCTTTTCATGTGAATAATCCCTGGGCTACAATTGTTCATGATTTACTTGAATGTGTATTGTCACATTTCAACTTCTTTTCACATGAATAATCCCTGGGCTACAATTGTCCATGATTTGTTTGAATGTGTATTGTCACATATCTACTTCTTTCCTCTTACTTATACTAGTTTGAACACTTGTATCAGAATCTCTTCTACATACTACCTATTCTCCTTCCTCTACCTCTTCAGCTCCCTTTCCTTCAAAATTTGCTTTCCAATAACACATTTAGTATGGTAGGATAGCATGACATGCAAAAACCAATTGAAATTCCCAGATGTCATTCTATTCAATATCTGCTCAAAGCCTCCAGCCATGCATTCAGTTGCTCACAGGCTTGTGTATTGAAGGCACGTTTGAAATATACTTCTCCTTGAGCATTTCTTTCTGCCACTACTAAGTTAGGTGCAGAGCCATCTAGGGGAGCAGGATTGCACCAGGTCTGGCACAACTCATCTGTTATCCGGTGGTTGACATAGTGGTAAGAGTCAACTATAAACCTTGTTGTGTTCTTCCACTCCTCCCAACTACCATTTGTCAAACAAGAACGGAGAACCATGCATGCCTTGTCAATACAAACATAGTTGGGCCTGGACTCTGGTGTAGGATAGACTTTCTCTAAAAATCCCAAGATGTTAGCAGGTGATTCTGCCTTTGCAAATTTGGCCCAAGCAATGACAACTCCACATGGAGCACATATGGTTTCAACACAATAAAATCGAGGAGGTGTGAAGTTATGTCTTTCCCTTTGTGTTGGTTGACTGACATCATGGGCTGCTGTACATTTGGAAATGTTTCAGGTGCCCAAGGCAAGTTTTCATCTGGCCTCCTTCTGAGTGCTCTTCTATAACCTCCTAATGTCTGTTGCCTGTGTGTAACAAGATATCTGTTCCAGATATGTTCATGCTGTCTACATGCCTTTGTACCTTGTATTTTGGGCCTTGAGCACCCTGAAACATGACAAAGTCCACCCATATGAATCTCATGATAGGCACAGTAAACACCTCCACGTGCATTTTGTAGGTCATTGGTGCAGTTGGCATAGGCACAATAGGTATGGCCAATGACTATGCCATCCATTACAACAAGCCTCACAGGTGCACTGTCATCATCAGTTTCATGACCAACTGCTTGGTTTCCTTGGTTAAGTGTGGCATTTTCCATTCCCAGTGTGGCTGATCCATCATTTTCCATTATGATATCAGCAGTATTTTTATACTTTTGTGTGCATTCAGCACATGCATGATTTTCAGAAGCTCTGATGATACCAGTTTCTGCAAGGATGTTGAATGCCTCTGATGTTACCTCATCTATGGAAAGATTGTCATCCATTGTAAGATTTGTACTTGACTCTGATGCAATGAAGCGCACAGATTCTTGGATAAAGGCTTGCCAAATATGACGTCTAGTCACTGGCCTTACTTCTTTAAATGCATCATTCCAGAAATCTTCATATGCTGAAGCTGATGCATGAAAGCTATGCATAGCACTCAGCACAGCAGAGGTAAATTTGCGGTCAACCCATAATCTCTGCCCTATTTTGATGTATCTAGCGGCATTGAGGTACACCCTTTCATATGCACCCTCAGTCACAGGTGTACTCTCATGGTCCATATAGTATGTTGTCCTACATTTTTTACAGTGTCCAGAAAGGACAGGCACATCCTCATGATTTGTGAAATCCTTGATTAGTGATACAAGGGGAATATCTCTTTGCCTTGTCCATTGATACAGTGCAGCATTATTACACATGGAGGTCTGACAAATGGCCACTCCAGGACATATGATATGGACTGGCTGCAATATCTTGTGGGAGATTGGTTTTAATTTCCTTTTAAATTTACCTCCAGTATTGCATGGATTCAAACCCAAAAATAATGCCAGGGCCTCAACTTTCAAACTTAGGGCAAAGCTAACTCCCCTGCCTGGTATTTGTGTATTTGGGTCAGATCTCTTCAACAAGTGAGACTTTGTTTCTTTAAGCCTGTCATCTAATGCCTTTCCAAGACAGCTGATCCAACCAGTTACAGTTATAGTTTTCTCATTCTTGCCTGCAGCACTCTTCTGACAGAAATGCAGACTTAGGAGCTCAGTATTCTGGGTGACAGTAAGGAGTGTCATCAAAACTGTTGACAAAGCTACAGTTGAGCTGAAGTGATCTTCCACAAATTTGTTAAACATCTTGAAGGTGATATTAGGGAAAGGATTTTCTTCTTGTGCTGCAACACCAGGGACATGACAAAGGACCAACATTGTCATCAATAACCAGCTGACTTGGTGAACATATTGAAACACAAGGCAATTGCTATATTCATGTACTTTAAGGGAATTGCATATATATCAACACATGTCATGGCTTACTTGATTCTCCTGCTCTTCTTAGACTGACCTGTACCCTGGACCCAGATGACCCACCCCCCTGGATTCCTTCTTTCTCCTCTGTTTCTCCACCTTACTGCTATTCCTCCTTTCTTTCTCCTCCTTTAGTTCAGCAAATGTATATGTTAATTTGTCCTTGCCCCAAATGTCCAAGTTAGTGGGCAGCCATCTTCTCCTTCCAACCACTCCTTAATATCTGGATAGTTATTTATGTCACAGAATGCTGGAACAACATAGGTAAACCAGGCAGTTTTGGATGCAAAAATCTGAATGATAGAAGCAGTTGTTGGCTTCTTGCCAGGCCAAGTCCCATTATTCAACATTTCATTCACAGTCTGCTGAACCCCCAGGCATGCTTTGTACCTGGCATAATGTTGTCTGATGCCAATGTTTTTAGAATCAGTGACTAATTTTTTATCAATGTTGAGCAAGGTAACAAGGGCATCTTTAGAGAGATCTTGAGTTACTTGACCCTGTAGAGGTGCAGATGCAGATCCTGAGGCATGAGGAGCACTACTTCCACCTCTTGTGGAATCCAGGGGGTTAATAGCATTCTGTATTATTGAGCTGGAGTGGTTGTAAATAAAGTACCATTCACTTACAACACATAAGGTCAAATAAGGCTTTCCATCTTCATATGTCCACTGAACCTTCTCATTTTCTTCAAGGGCAATGTCATAGCGCCCCTTCAGTTCCCATTGCTCATCTTGAAGCACAAGAATGTGTTGTCTCTCCCCTTGAAGCTTTTTAGTGAAATAGGATATATATCATGATCAAAAACTTACTTTCAATGGGAGAGCAACGCTTGGCCAACTTTCTCAGCACAGGGGAAATATTAGACTCCACCTTAGTTTTGATAACCAAAGGTTTAAGACTGGCATCTGCATCAGCCAAGCTGCTGAACAGCTTTACTATCCCTTCCTGTTCCTCACCAACCATGGGCTGCTCCTGCATGTCACCATAGTTAAAAATATTACCCAAGGCTTTTCCTCTCAAAATGGCACCAGATGTGCGAGATGATCCTTCCAGTGGTGGTGGGGAGCCCATAGGAACATCTTTATGTAGTTAGATGACCTTCAAAGTGTGATAGAATTGACTTGCCTTCATCATATACATTTCCAGAACTGACCTTATCCACAATTTCCTCCATTTGAATGTCAAAGTGACTGTCAGACTCCTGCTCCTAATTCCCATTCCTATGAGAAATTAGAAATTCCATGACTGGACATACCTTTCCTTTTGCCTTCTCCATTTCACTTTGAGGATGCTCCCTTCCCACAATTGCTATTTCCTATTCATAAATTCATTTAGAATATCATTGGTGAAAGACTAAACTCCTAGGGGCAGACTTACCTTTCCTTTTCCCTTCTGCAGTTCACTTCCAGGATCCTCACTTTCCATATGTCCCATACTCTATTCAGATATTCATTTAGCAAATCATGTAGCAAATTATTTGTGGATGTCATAGACTAACCTCTTGAGCCTCCACCTCCTCCAACTCCACCTCCTCCATCTCCTCTATGTTCTCAACCCCTTTTGCAGCCTTGTCATGGCTACTTTCACTATCCTTGTCAGATCTACTATCATTGCCAGACCCATTATGCTCTTCACTACCAGAACTTCTCTCAGCATTTCCTGAACAATCATAATTATTCTCCTCACAAAATGCACCAATTTGTCTTACCTGAGTCTGACCCCCCATCTTTGCTATCATCTTCTCTCCGTAAACGAGCAGACTGGCATACTGCAACCTTGGCTGGAATTGTTGATGATTTTGCACGTGGTGGTGGTGCAATGGAGACACCACTATTGAAAAGAACTTGTTCAGCTCTATGGGTACATTGATAACAAGTGATAAGGATGGGCAATATGGGCAATGATGGGTAACAATGGGCAACGACGGGCAATATGGGCAACAATGGGCAATGATGGGCAACAATGGGCAACGACGGGCAACAGTGGGTAAGGGAATGGGTTGGGCAACAATGGGCAACGATGGGCAATGACAGGCAACAACAGGCAACGATGGGTGATGGCGGGCAAGGGAATGGGTGGGGACGGGGGAAGGCGGACGAGGGAATGGGTGAGGATGGGCGATGATGGGTGACGATGGGTGATGGCGGGCAAGGGAATGGGTGAGGGCAGGTGAGGACAGGCGACGGAATGGGCGAGCACAGTCGATGAATGGGCATGGTGAGTGCGGGGAGTGAGCACATTAGTTGGTTTCCAGGGTGGCGTTGGCGCAAGGCGAGCGTGGCATTGATGCAGGGCAAGGGCAAGCGAGGGTGGCATTGGCACAGGGCGAGGGCAAGTGAGGGTGGCGTTGGCGCAAGGTGAGTGTGGCGTTGACGCAGGGCGAGGGCAAGTGAGGGTGGAGGCGAGCATGGCGTTGGCGCAGCGAGGGCAAGTGAGGGTGGCGTTGGCACAAGGCAAGCATGGCGTTGGCGCAGGGCGAGGGCAAGTGAGGGTTGCATTGGCGCAGGGTGAGGGCAAGTGAGGGTGGCATTGGTGCAGGGCGAGCATGGCGTTGGCGCAGCGAGGGCAAGTGAGGGTGGCGTTGGCGCAGGGCGAGCGTGGCGTTGATGCAGGGCGAGGGCAAGTGAGGGTGGCGTTGGCGCAAGGTGAGCATGGCATTGATGCAGGGCGAGGGCAAGTGAGGATGGAGGCGAGCATGGCGTTGGCGCAGGGCGAGGGCAAGTGAGGGTGGCGTTGGCACAAGGCGAGGGCAAGTGAGGGCGGTGTGAATGAAGGTGGAGTAAACGTGTTAGTTAGCACTTGAGAGTACTAAAGCGAGTATGGAAAATGTACCTATAATATCAGTGCGACAGTGTGGGCGACGATGTGGGCGACGATGAGGGCGATGATGTGGGCGCGGGTGGCATGAAAGAGTGATGATGTGGGCGTGGGTGGCATGGGCGAGTGATGGTGGGGGTAGGATAACAGCGATGGTGACAGTGAGTGAGTAAGGTGAATGAGAGAGAGAGCTGGCTCTCCACACCTTGTTCTCCTCAGGCCCTCTTCACTGGCCTTGGACTTCTTGTGGGGCTCCTCGACACTCCTGATGGACGTTGTCAACTGGGTGCGCTTACGGGTCGATTGGGTCGATCGCGATGGTGGAGAGTGGGGTGCGCGAGATCTTGAATTCGAATGGGAGGGCATAGCTTTGTGCGTGACCTGTGACTCTTAGCTAAAGGAGTATCACGCATAATGTGAGCGACGCGTGATCACAGTGAGGACATCATGTGATAATCAACGGCGCGTCACGTTGACTCAAACACTGTGACACGTCATGGAGTCACAAATAGTATAAATACTCACCCTCCACTCTCAACACATGGATTCCCCGGGACTCCCGATGAGGTCAGTCCTTGGGAATCCTGAGGAATTGCGAGGAATAGGCCAGGACAGGTCTGGACAGTCCTGGCCCATTCCTCGCATTTTTGCTGCATCAAGATGGTTTTTGCCTCCCACCCCAGTCCCGGGAATTCCCGGGAATGCCCGGAACTGCACCGGGAGTCCACCGGGAACGCATGGGGGAGTGTAAAGAGCTCGATTCATGGACTGTTTTGACAATCTGTGTCCTGAGCATTCCATTATCTGGGATGTACGCTCTATCAATATATTGGATGATCCCATCTATAAATGCCCAGTCCTGGAGTTTGGATTTAATCGGTGGGGTGCGTTGAGTTTCGATGACTTCAATGATTGTGCATCCAAAGCTATCAAGTGAAGTAGCATTCCTAATTTCCTGGGCAAGATCTGTAGCAATGAGACAGATAAATCTATTGTCTAGTAACATTGTGACATCCTCTAGAGCATCATTGCCTTTCATGTGATCAGGTCGACAGGATAGAGCGTTGTTATGAGCTCACGCCCAACAACACTAACCCACCGTCCGTCAGGACACAGACCCACAGGCCTCGTTGAGCAGGGAAGAGAAGGGGGAGAGGAAAGGGGTATATTGGCTTATAGACAGAGTCCTACATGGGCGTAAGAGAAACCATCTTAAGTCTGGGGCGACTCAAGACACTTGTACTACTTATATACTACTCTACCAAGACCCTTGCCACCGCCTAGTACCACCGGCACTCCCACAGCATCCATACTCCTTATTGTCTTGTATGAGCGCTGCCTCCATGCTGTCACCATTGCTATGCTTCTTGGGCGCAGCCGCTGTAACGCCATCCTCTGGACCAGTCCGGGTTGCTCTAGACCTTATAACTATAAGGGGCTATATCCTTAAAGCCCCCTTGTCTCCATAGGCTGTGTTGCAATCCCATATGTCCATATGCGCTGCCACTGCTGCTTCCTGATGCGTGATGACATGATCCCTGATGCGTTGATGCCGACGTCGATCAATGATCCCATCAAGGGCGCGATCCTCTATCCGGCTGTCCTTCCTAGTATAGTATATGGCCGCCTTGTATGGCCATCGTCTTGTTCCATAGTAAGCGCTCCCATGCACTAACCCACGCAAAGTGTTCCCAGACTCCCTCCTAAGGCTCCTGGCCTATATAAAGACTGTGGTAGTGGTCCCCGACCACTGATAGATAAATTGAAAATGTGATGCCAATTTTCATGATCATAACAAGCGTCTGCTTCAAACATCTTGGTGCCAGGTACATGTTCGATCTTCAAGTCAAATTCCGAGAGCATCATGGACCATCGTGCTTGTCGAGGAGTTAATCATTGGGGTGACCGATAGAATAAAAGATTTTTATGATCGCAGTGAACCACTATGGAATGTGGCGATCCATGAAGTAAATGTCGCCATGCCTGTAGTCCTTTAATGATTGCTAGTAGTTCTCGATCGTAAATCTGGTAATTCTGTTCTGTAAGTGTCAAGGCATGCGAAATAAATCCACATGGATGAAGTGTTCCGGTTGTATCTGCTTGTTTAAGCACTGCTCCAGTAGCTTTGTTCGAGGCGTCCATCTGAAGGATAAATGGTCGAGTGGGGTTGGGCATGCGTAAAATGGGCATGGAGGAGAACTTGTTTTTAAGCTTCTCAAATGCTGTCTGACAAGTGGTTGTCCAGTCAAAAAGTAAACCTTTCTTTGTTAGATCTGTCAATGGTTTTGCGATGGTGGCAAAGTTGCCAATAAACCTCCAATAGAAGTTTCCAAATCCAAGGAAAGATCTGACTTGTTTAACCGTTGTTGGTGTTGGCCAGTCACGAATTCCAGCAAGTTTAACAGGATCCATTTGAATGTGTCTGGGTGTAATGATCATGCCAAGAAATTCGACTTCTTGAACGCAGAATTTGCATTTCTCGAGTTTCAAGAATAAGTCATTCTCCTGTAGGTGATTCAAAACACGTTCTGTATGCTCCCACATTTCTTCTTTAGTTTTTGCACAGATCAAGATGTCATCCATATAGATGATGAGCCATCCTTCATTTATCATATCCTGGAAATATTCGTTCATCATCATTTGGAATGTTGATGGGGAGTTGCAAAGACCAAAGAACATGACTGTTGGTTCGTATAATCCTCGATTGGTTATGAACGCCGCTTTCCACTCATCACCCTCTTTGATTCGGACATTGTTGTATCCCCAGCGTAGATCAAGTTTGGTAAAGTAATTTGCACCTTCTAGCTTCGTCATTAAATCGGAGACTAAGGGTAACGGGTAGGCGTTCTTAATTGTCCATTCATTCAGGTACTGATAATCCTGGCAAGGTCGAAGTGCGCCGCTTTCCTTCTTAGAGACGAAGAAAAATGGCGATGCCTGTGGTGATTTAGACAGTCGAATGTATCCTTTATCGAGTTGTTCCTTAATCCATTCATCAAGGGTTGACTGTTCTTTTAGTGATAACGGGTAGATTTTGTTGACTTTCGGTGTAAATCCTGTTTTGAGTTCGATCGCGTGATCCCATGGGCGAGAAGATGGAAAACGCTCTGACGCTTTCTTCTCAAAGGTGGTGTGCCAAGGTGTGTATTTGGAAGGTAGAACTGTGGGTGCTTCGTCTCTTTTTGCTTGGTGTTCAAGTGCCTGTGATGCCGACATTTTTCACCCTGATCCAATATTCGTCTTCTCCCCATTGTCGGTTGTCTAATGCCATGCGCCAAATAGGTTTGGTGTTTTCTGAGTCATCGTCCATTTGGAGGGTTTTCTTTCGCCAATTGATTGTAGGATTATGCTGTTCTAACCATGGTATTCCAAATATTATCACCTGATCTCCAAGATTGGTGATCCATAACCAGTTGTTGTATGTTTTTCCTTCAATAGAGTAGGTAAGACAAGTGTGATGGGTGATTAACCCGTTCTGATTGATAGTTCCGTCGGCGTTTTTGACTCTAATCGGTTGTCTCAAGAGTTCCTTTGGTAGATCTTTCGATATTCATTCATCAATGAAGTTTCCTTCTGCTCCACAATCGATGAGAGCAGATATTTCAGCGGGTTTATGGATTGTTTGCACAGTAATGGAAATTCATTTGTTATTATTGGAATTTACAATTACAGAGTCGAGTGCTAACTGTTCAATGGTACTGGAGGCGTCAACCGCTTTCTGGCATCTCCTTCTTAAAAACCCTCAGATTCGAGTTCCTGGAGGGTGTTTTCGCGTTCTTCTTCAGGAAGTTCTTTCAACAGCGCCCTGATTTGTTGGGCAGCTGATTCATCCAAGGTCATTTCCTCTACTGCTCTGATTGTGCGGTTCTGTGGGGAGGAGGACTTGTAGGACAACGTTTGGGCGTTCCCCTTGTTTGGGCAGTCCCTGGATATGTGTCCCTGTGTTCCACATCTGAAACACTTGCCGGTTTTTCGGTATTCCTCCTTTTGGGCATCTGAAAGATGTCCTGTGCTTACAGCATTGATTCCCCTTGATCCGGATGCAGAGGGCTTCTGGTTTCGATTAAATTTGAAATGTCCCTTTGTGTCTCCTGATCCAGATGATCGGTTCATCAATTTCATGGTTTCCCAAGCATTGTGTAAGCGTTCTGCAGCATTGTAAGCTGTTTCCATGCTGACGACTGCGGGATTTTCGATGATCTTTGCTGCCACTGATGCAGGGAGTTCTTTACAGAAGTAAATGTGTTGTGCCATGAACCCTGTAATTCCGGTGGAGTGTATGAGCAATCTGAACTTTTGAATGTAGGCAGGGATATCGATATCTCCGCCTACTTTGACTTTATCTAGGTCATTCAGGGTTCTTGCTGCGCTATCAGATTCTCCCCAGTCATTCAAGAATCGTCGTCTGAAGCTAGTGTAATTGTCCCAGGAAAGTGCATGTGCGCTTTCTACTGATTTTCCTTTAACTGCCTCTGCTATCTCTAATTCTCCTCGAAGATTGGCTTTCCAATCGTCTAGTTCTTCCCCTAGATGAAGGAGAACATATTTAATTCGTTTTTTCGATGTTTCAAAGCGCCCTTCATCAAGATCGAATATGTCATCAAATGTATTGATGAAGTGTTTCGCCTTAGAGCACTGTCCTTTGAATTCCTTAATGGAGATTCCCTTTATCTCTTTTGAGGATGTTTCTTTGTCGTCTGACATGTCTTTCTTTGGTTTCGGTTCGGGTGTTTCAGGTTTCGGATCCTGTGTTCCAGGTTCGTGTTTTGGTTCTGTACCTTGTTTTGAGTTTTCTCCTTGTTTTGATTCGTCTCCAAAGGGATCTATCTCGATTTGTTGTTCTCTGTATTCGTTCCACTTGGCTAGTGTCTCCTCGTCTAGTGCAAGGAATGTGACATCTCTGAGTTCTTCGTTGACTCAAAACTCGTGCCACCAAGTAAGTTCAGGTTCGGTATTTGGGGGTAGGAACAGTTGATTGTCCTCGTCGTTTTCTTTGTTGTACCAGTGAATCCAAATTTCTCCTGGTAACTTGTCATTGTGTTTTCCTTCCTGGTATTCTCCTTCGAAGAGTTCCTCTGGAACCGGTAGGTTCTTTCTCTTTGTTCCTGAAACGTAGCACCAGGCCTTGTGTGTCGTAGAAAAGTAGACTTCTCTTCGATTAAGGTAGTACTTCTGTCTGAAGCAAACAGAGTTGTTCGGGGGTCTGATCTGGGAGTTCCTGGTATCAATGGTGTCTGGCTAGTGACGATGCACTGAGCGGTTCCTGAGTTCCAACTTGTGTTACAGACAATGCCCTCGTCGTGGTTCGTTCTAAGTCAACAGTGACAAGCAGAATCTCGGTCCGCTCCCAGCCACTGGACAAAGGTTTAGACGCTAAGTCAAATGATGACAAAGGTCTTGGAGGGTGATGAGAGAAAAGAGCGCTGAAGTTGATCATTGTTGAGAGCAAAACTCGTCTAAGTTGGAACTGGAGTTACTCTACAGTACATGGGGTTTATATACGATTAGAGAACAAAGGGAACTATAAGAGGAATGAAACAATAACTACCTAAGAAAGGAAATGTGAAGGTAGCTACTAAAGGAGATAGTGTCCAAGCTATACAATGCACAGTTAAGGGAAAATGATGGATGTAAAACGGTCGGCAGAGACAGGGGAAGTGAAACGAATGGGAAACTGTAACAGTTTCTTCCCGGAGAATGTTCCGCTGGCATACTTCATGTGCTGCACGACCCGGTTCATACCCTGGAAATGCTCCCATATGAAGCGCCGAATGCCGGGGTTGTCCAGTATGGCTTCATAGGTGTTGTCGTCTTGCTCATAGCGTGTTGGAGGTCCTTTTACCAGTATGTTGTCAATGTAAGGTATAGTTAGTTCTGGTATTTCGGGCTGCAAGATGCAGGTGACGTCATCGTGGAATATTGGGACCGAGTTTGTCCATCCCATTGGCAGAGTTGTGAGTCGCATTGCTCCGAACAGCGTCTGGAAGGTGGTTAGGTCTTGGGAGTCCTCTGCAAGTGGGCACTCATCGTATCTGACGAAAAGGTCCAACATAGCGCCACATGCACGACCCGCAAAGTTCTCCGCTAGGTGTTCTGGGATTGGCATAGCGCCTGAGTGTCGGATTGTGACTGCGTTAAGTGGCTCCAGCGAGTGCACCAGACGGAGTTTGCCCGTCTTCTTTAGCATGCAGAACCAGCAGGACTGATAAGAGGAATTGGAGGGCTTGTAAACGCCTGCACCAATTTTTGTGTGGATGATGTCGCAGATTTGGTCATACAGGCCTGGCGGAATCGGAATGTTGTGCTGTACCCATGGCATATGCGGAACTGTTGGAATCTCCACCAGCAGAAAGAATTCGGTCTTGAATTTTCCTCACTCGCTATCGTCCCAGGCAAACGCCTGCTCATGTTTTGTCATAAATTTGTGCATTAACTTAATTTCTTGGGGCCACAGGAACTCATTACCGTGCTCTTTCTCCGGTGTTCTCTTGCACTCTTCTGTATAATGCCCATATGGTGTAAACTCGGGTGGTCTTGTGCTTAACTTGGGTAACTCGGCAAGCAGATTGCCCTTGATTTCTCGAACAATTCAGAACTCCTTGGGTAGCTGGCTGATGACCAGCTTGACTTTCTTAGCAACAGGTTTGTATTTTTTCTTTTGTGCGGATAGGAAGCCAGGTGATATGTTGTCACAGCGCGGATTCGTAGCTGTATTTCGCTTGCGCAGAAGTTCGCGCAGAGCAGCAGTAGCGGAAGCAGTGGTAGCGACAGCGCAAGTAGGTTTTTGCGTAGCAGAAGTCGGTTGGGTGGTGTTTTTGCGGAAGATGGTGGTGTTAAGATAGGCTTGCATGAGCGGATTGTAGTTGTCTGCTTGGACTTCTTGCAGACTTATCACGGCACCAAGGTAGAGATGAGCAAGTTGGTCATTGGAATTGGGTGTGGTATATACATTTTTAGCAGACGGTAAAGACAAGATGGAAGAATACGCTTGAATATCTATAGGTTTCCTGGTATGTGGGTCAATAGTCAAGATACAGGCTACCTCTCCGTGAGTGTCCATCAGTTCCTCGAGGTCATCCAAAAATCCTCCCTTGCTTCTTTGCGCATATTGTATTTTGGACAGCCACAGGGCATAGTTAAAACCGTTACTATCTTGTCACTGTTAGGGTCATGAATGGTGATGGTCTGGTCCTCGTTTCCATAGTTGTGGGTTACTGACTGTGTCAATACATCGAATGGACAGCCTAACAAGATATCGTAAGCAGGCAAGCAGATAACATGTACCTGGAAATATAAGTTGATGTCACCAATGCGGAACGGAATGTTGTTGGTGATTCCTAGTGATGTATCGACTTCCCCATTAGCGGCCTCCATGTCTATTTTGATGGTTGGGTTGAATGGGATTCTGAGTTTGTTGCAGATGGCTTCTGACATACAGATGATTGAGCATCCTGGATCTACTACACATTCCACCTTGGCGCGCTCGTCTATTAATCCTTGTACACAGTGGATCGCATGTGATTCCTTGGCAACACGTAAGCGGGGCTTCCACACTATAAAACGCTTCTGCCATGTCGGGCATGATGTAGATTTCACGCACTGTGTTGGAGTCATAAAAGTGTGCATCGGTGAAGTTGGTGCTAGCTATGGGCGCAGGTGCAGGGGCAGAAGCGGGAGTGGGGATCCGACATGGAGTTAGGTACTTGCGGAGCTTGGCACGGATCTCTGGGGAGACCACTAATAACTCCTCATAACTGACATGCGCTGCATGATGCTGCAAAGTGCGTTTGAAGAGATGTTGTACCAACTGCTCATTTTGTGCAGGTGCCATGGTGGTGTATGAAGGTCCGCTATTTTTAGGCACGGATCCGAACAGGCAGTCTAATGGCGGCTGGTAATTCATGTTGTGGGCATCAGAGAACAGATGGATGGTTGCTTGCTGTTTTGCTACCTCTGGCAATATGATCTCTGTAGCTTTTTCTGCGTCCTTAGTTCCAGCGGGAACTGTTTCTTTGCCTTTTGCATGTGGCGGAATTTCTACTCAATCTAAAACCACCTTCTTCTTTTTGTCTGCAGTGCTACCATTCTCTGCTGTAGCTGCACTAGTTCTTCTTTGTCTTCTGCATCTTCGACTGTGCTCCTATATGACATAACAGGGGCAGCCACGGTGGTGATGGCGGGTGGCGGTGTATTGTTTTGGGTGGCATAGTACATGGTGGGTGGATGTTGGCTGGTGGCAGTGGCGCTTTGGTTTGTCAATGGTACTCGTCAATGTTGTCTTAATTGTCCCACTCGTCATATATTTGTCCACTTCCGGGCAGCAGTGTAACAATTAAAGTGAGGCTGACGTGGAACGGCGTTCGGCCAAAGGGGCTTCAGAGGTCCGTCGGCGACTTCTGGACAACTAAGACGGCGCCAGTAATGAGAAGAAAATGAGTGGAACGGCGACTACGTCGCCGAGCGAAGGTGCACACGAAGATCGAGTAGAGAAAGGGAGTGGTTCAAGAAGCTGGCACAAGCAGAGACAAAGATGCATTTGTGCCATCAAGGATTTATTGTGTTGAAACTATATGTGCTCCATGTGGAGTTGTAGTGGCATGGGCAAAGTTTCCAAAGGCTGAGTCACCAACTAATATCTTGCAGTTCTTAGATCATGTTTATCCAGTTGAAGAGTCAAGGCCTGATTATATCTGTATTGATAAGGCATGCCTTGTGTTGAAGCGTAGCATTGCTGATGGTAGTTGGCAGAGGTGGAGTCAGACAAGCAGATTCATTGTTGACTCTTATCACTACACAAATCATCGCGCAACAGATGCCCTTTGCCGTAAATGGTGCAATCCTGCACCATTAAATGGTTCAGCACCCAACTTGGTCATCACAGGGACAAACAATGATGGAGACCCTTACCAGAAGAATGCATTTAATACTCAGGCATGTGAGCAGTTGAATGCATGGTTGGGTGGCTTTGAATCAATTTTAAAGAGGATGACACCAGGGAATTTTGATTGGTTCCTCCACACAATGTTGTCAT
The DNA here is from genome assembly GCA_020011035.1 of Amanita subjunquillea. NCBI lineage: Eukaryota > Fungi > Basidiomycota > Agaricomycetes > Agaricales > Amanitaceae > Amanita > Amanita subjunquillea. The sequence continues at coordinate 559,957 of JAEBUT010000019.1, read as the reverse complement.
ATCATACAGTGCAGGTGGTGAAAAGGCAGAATGATAATCAAGATAAACAGGATGACATTGAAAGTGATAGTAGTGATAGTAGTGGTAGTGATAGTAGTAGTGAGTAGTAGCACCCTGTAACAACATTTGAATGTACAAATAGTCACAATATATGAGAGGACAACCAAGTGCAACCAGGTGTCATAACATCCTGCTCAATAACTGCATAACTCATTCATATCTGGTGAAATGCATGAGCAACATTGATTTGTTACTTACTTATTGTAATTCCATGTGGAATCCATGTGGATTCTGTGTGGATTCCACATGGATTCCACATGCTGTTACTTACTTATTGTAATATAGTATGATTCCATGTGGAATCCACGCGGAAGGGGGGGGGGACCGTGAAGTACTGCATACTTTGTCTCCTTGTACGAATTTGATTGCTTTGTCCCTGACTCGTTGTGCGACCATTTGCCTTGCTAGTTCGTGTGCAGCTAGCACTTCTTCCCTAGCTTTTCGTAATAGCTGTAGGCATTCTTCAGCGGCAGGTGTTGTCATTTTCTGCACCGCAGTTGGTAGCGCAGTAGGGTTTGTTCCATACATGAGTTGAAATGGGGGGAAGCTCTGACTGAGTCATGATGGTGGTTATTGTGAGCAAATTCAGCGATCGGGAGTAGTTGTTTCCATCTGTGAGGCTCGTTTGCACAAAATATCCGAAGATATACTTCTAGTTCCTGATTAACACGTTCTGTTTCTCCATCGGTTTGTGGGTGATAAGCTGTGCTCATTCTGTGGTCGATCCCTAATGTCTTTCTGATTTCCTGGAAGACCTTAGCCGAAAACTGTGGTACAAGCAGCCGGCGTTCCCCTCACACGGCAGCTGATGACATAAGCTGCAAGTGACTCGTCTGATCGCTTCTGATGGGGGTTCTAAACAGGCCCGAAGAGTCGTCGAAAGACGGCTTTAAGAGTTTACGGCGCATTCTCAGCGTACCAGAGGCATTAGAGATATTGCAGCAGCTAGTTGTTCTACTATACATGAAACCCCCATACTCCATCCTTTTCATCCCCTTTCTACACAACGCGCCAGATGACCACCGGTTCCGACAAAAGGCAGGATCCATTCGGATCTCAGCCCCATTCCCGAGCATCCGGAATGGAACACTTCAGCGAGAGCGAAAGTGACGACAACGCAAACAAAGACGAAGAAATGGAACTCACCCCGGCGGCAAGGTTCCCAAGCCCGAACCTTTCAGATTCCAATGACGGGAAGCAAGTGGTGCATGGGCAGGCATAGGCAAGACCATGGGATAGGCCGGGTACGTGGTGGGTGGGTGGTGGTGCATGGTTTAGTGGTGCAAAGACAGCAGAGAGGGGTGGGAAGCAAGCAGCGCATGGGCAGGTGTAGATGGGACCACAGTGGGTGAGTGGTGGTGCATGGTTTAGTGGCGTGAAGCAAGCGGCGCAGGGGCGGGCGTAGACGAGACCACGGAGAGGCCGGGTGCGTGGTTGGGGCATGTTGGATGTGTGGTTGGTGCAGGTATGGGCACAAAAGCCATTGCGGGAGGGTCCAGGTGCGTCGGGAAGCATCGGGCGATTGCGGGGTGTCCGGTTTGTGAGGGAGGAAGGGCCAGGAGGTGCCAGGTGTTTGTTTTGGTGGAATTGATATGTTTTATGGGTTATGGGGCATCGTTTGGGAGGGATGGGATGAAGGAAAGTGGTACCGTACATTAGCGAAGCATCGGGCGGTTGCGGGGTGTCCAGTTTGTGAGGGAGGAAGGGCCAGGGGGAATTGATGTGTTTTGTGGGTCGTTTGGGAGGGGTTGGATGAGGAAAGGTAGTACCATACATTAGCAAATGAAAACAAGTAGAAAAAAAGATGTGCAACGTACCGGGTCAATGAACTACTTGCGCTGGCAGGCACTGCCACACCTTCAAGGGCATGCATGGCCAAAGCTTTCCTGTCAAAGCATCCAGTGGTTGTTACCATATTGCTAGGGAAAAGAATGGCCACGCACCGTGACCCCTTGCCGCCCAGATGCTTGCTGTTTCTCTCCCCCTCATCCCTGCGCTGTTTTTTGGCGGCCCGCTTCTTGATTGATCACTCCGATGCTTCTGATATACCTTGTTTGTGACTGCTTCGAGACTTGTGTGGTGATGTGGAGGCAGCATTGGAGTGCGATCGTGTGCTGACCATGTTGACGAAGGTGTCTGAGCCTGGGTGTGACAGTGTGACAATCACAATGTGGAGGCCATGCAGAATATTCCATGTGAACAGTTTGATGTGGAATGGATGTGGAATGAGCATGGAATGCTCAGCCAATCATAGTGGACCACCAACTAGGTGGAATGATGTGGATTCCATGTGGAATAGGGGGGGGACTGTGAAGTACTCCAACTTGCTAGGTCCAGTGCAAGCAATTACCACTTGGGCACATGACATGGGTGCTGGTGTTGAGCATGCTGTTGATGACTGTCCAGCAACCCATGATTGGATTGTGGATGCATGTGCCTTTCCCTTCTTGGACTCCTTTTGTCCACCAAATTGGGCATACTTATTGAATTGGTTGTGCTTTTCCAACCATTTCAAGTCCTTCCAGGTATAGGAATTGTCCTCATGTGGTCACAATGCTATCTGTTTGATGACATGGTACATGTCTCCTGTGTGATGGTCCTGGAGACTGAATGTGATGGTCTCATCATGCATGTTACAGTTCTCTCTTCTGGACCAATTTGTATCCATTATTATTACTCATAAACTGCACATCGCACAGCCTGGACACTATCTCCTTTTGTAGTTACCTTCATGTTTCCTTTCTCAGATAGCTACAGCCTCATTTCCTTTTCAATTTCTACTGTTCTCTAATGTATATAAACCCCTGTACAGTAGAGTAACCTCAGTTCCAACTTAGACAAGTTTTGCTCTCAACATTGATTGACTTCAATGCTTTTCTTTCTTGTTGCTCTCTAGACCTTCATTGTCGTTTGACTTAGCATCTGAACTCTTTGTCCAAGTGGCTGGGAGCGGACCGAGACTCTGCTTGCTGCTGTTGACTTAGAATGAACCACAATGAGGGCATTGTCCATAACAATGCATGTCTGGTTCCCATGCTAGGAGTTGTCCAACTGTAGGCCAGGCAGGCCAATTGAACTTGTCATAGAACTCCTTTTTGAACAAGTACATGTAACAGAAACCAGGGTGTCACCAAGGCAGATCCTCAGGTATGTCTACTGCAGTGTTACAACCACAAAAATTGGCATCACATTTTCAATCTATCAATCAGTGGTCTGGACCACTACCATAGTCTTTATACAGGCCAGGAGCCTTAGGAGGGAGCCTGGGAACACTTTGTGTGGGTTAGCACATGGGGGCACTCACTGTGGGACAAGACAATGGCCATACAAGGTGGCCATACACTATACTAGGAAGGACCTGGATTAGGCAAGAGGATCGCGTCCTTGATGGCATCATTGATCAATGTCGGCATCAACACATCAGGGATCATGCCATCACACATCAGGAAGCAGCAGTGGCAGCACATATGGTCATATGGGATTGCAGCACAGCCTATGGAGACAAGGAGATCTTAAGGATATAGCCCCTTATGGTTACAAGGTCTAGAGCAACCTGGACTGGTCCATAAGGAGCATGAATGCTGTAGGAGTGCTGGTGGTACTAGGTGGTGGCAAGGGTCTTCATAGAGTAGTATATAAGTAGTACAAGTGTCTTGAGTCTCCCCAGACTTAAGATGGTTTCTCTTACGCCCATGTAAGACTCTGTCTATAAGCTAATATACCCCTTTCCCTCCCCTTTTCTTCCCTGCTTGACAAGGCCTGTGGGTCTGTGTCCTAAAGGACAGTGGGTTAATGTTGTTGGGCATGAGCTCATAACATGCAGGTGTTACAGTTTCTTCTTTGTTTCATCTTCCTTTCTCAGTGGACTGTTTCATATTCATCATTACTCCTTAACTGCACAGCCCGGACACTATCTCCTTTCATAGCTACCTTGATATTTCCTATCTCAGGTAGTCACTGTTCCATTCCCTTTATGGTTTCCTTTGTTCCCTGACCATATATAAACCCCATGTACTGTAGAGTAACTCCAGTTCCAACTTAGACAAGTTTTGCTCTCAACAATGATCAACTTCAATGCTCTTTCTCCTCATTGTTCTCCAAGACCTTTGTCATTGTTTGACTTAGTGTCTAGACCTTCGTCCAGTGGCTGGGAGCGGACCAAGACTCTGCTTGTCGCTGTTGACTTAGAACAAACAATGACAAGGGCATTGTCTGTAACACAAGTTGGAACTCAGGAACCACTCAGTGCATTGTCACTAGCCAGACACCATTGATACCAGAACCACCCAGATCAGGCCACCGAATGACTCTGTTCATTACAGACAGAAGTACTACCTTAATCGAAGCGAAGTCTACTTTTCTACAACACACAAGGCCTGGTGCTATGTTTCAGGAACAAAGAGAAAGAACCTACCAGTTCCAGAAGAACTCTTTGAAGGAGAATACAAGGAGGGAGACCCTACCAATGAATTACCACCAGAAATTTGGATCCATTGGAACAATGAAACAAAGGAGGCAGAAGATCAACTATACCTACCCCCGAACACCAAACCTGAACTCACTTGGTGGCATGAGTTTTGAGTTGATGAAGAACTAGGAGACTACGGCTTCTTTGCATTTGATAAACAGACAATCGCCAAGTGGAACAAATACAGGGAACAGCAACAGATCGAGATAGATTTAGCCTTTGGCAACAAACCAAAACAAGGAGAGAACTCGAAACAAGGCACAGAACCGAAACACGAACCAGGAACACAGGATCCGAAACCTGAAACACCAGAACTGAAACAGGAACCAGAAAAAGGAATGTCAGATGACAAAGATATACTGCAAATTGCTCGTACAACCACATGCGACATTTCTGCACCGCCCCTTCCACGATAGGCAAGTCCGCCTTCCGACTACTGCGCTTGGGATCCGTTTAGCTGCATGCACCTATGATTGGCGGGTAAAGCCAATAGCCCAACTGAGACAACAGAATGAAATCTTCACAGCTTGTTGTGTCGATCAGAGAAATACAACAAAACAACTACATTGGGCATGAAGGGTTGAGTTCAGGGAACAGGTTCACAGCCACCAGGGAATCCATCAGTGCTTACTGATAAGACACTGGTGGTTGATCATCGGCCAACACTTTTGTTACACTAGACGCCCTTAGGCATGATGCCAATATATATGGTCAGGGTTTTGCTACGGAGTTGCACGCTGAACGAAAATTGCAAGGAAAATGCTCGCGCACTAAACCGGATGAGACAGCACCTTTCAAGTTAACGGATTTGGAAACGCTGCACATCCACGAGGAGAAGAAGATTTCAGAGTACACTCATGTCAGTAAGTAGAAAAATGTATATAAACCATCTTGTTTCATAGTAGAAATCATCATACCCACATAGTTATCCGCTCAAATCCTGTTAAGATCATGCTCGCTCTCTTTCTCCTAAGTCTTTGCCTACTCCTGCATCATTTCAACTGTTGTTGCCCATGGTCCACTACTGTTATCCATATCCACCCTCAACATTGATAGTGACAGCCACTATCTATCTATCACCTTGCGCCTCAGTCACGTGATTCATCCGCCATTCAACGTACACTATCCGGCGTATCGCATACACAGCGTGCACTACAAGATCCGCTCTGCGCGCGTCTGTTCACTTCCGCTATGTATTGCATATCCGTGCAGCATGTATTCTGACTCGGATTAACAGGACATTCTTCACTAGCTCACCACCTATCCCTTGTCTTCCTGTTGCTCTGATAGAGAAGAGTGTCATTATATTGGCTGCCCCAGTGAGGCTTTTTGAAGAAAATTCAGCTGTCAACCCCACCAGAATCACCTCACGAACGGGTATTTCCCGGACACTTGACAGCATTGCCATCTACTGGTAATGTTGTAGCAGATTGGTACAAATTGTTGAAGCAAGGAGCAGAGACCACACAGCAGCTGTTACAACAGGACCCCAGCTAAGCACTAATAGAAATATTCAAACACACTAGCACCTTTGGTTGCCAGTCTCACTGCAAGCTAGGGCTATCTCCAGAATTCCAGCGAACAGAAAACATCAACAGGTTGCTCACACAAGCCTCTGCTTCCTCGTCACGTAACTCAGAGACAGTGGATCAAAGTACACTCCGCGACTCGGAGGATATCTTGCCGCCCGCAGACAACCACCAGGACAGCAACCACTCCAGTAGCCCTCTTTCGTCATCACCGTCATCGATTCCACCCAGCCCACACCCCTCGCCCCTGCACAGCAGTATCAAGTCCAGTAGCCCCAAAGACTTGCCAAGTTCTGCACCACCCATAAACCCATATTTCACCACCAATCCCGCAGCTTTCGCCCCACCCGCTATATTTTCCACAATGAATCAAGCCCCGCCCTCAAACAAATCCATGCCGGCGCAGTACAGCTAGTCTGCGCCCCGCTTTGATTTGACTCAGCCGCGCTGCCTTCCCAGGTACTTTGCGGAACTAGAGTTGTTGTTCCGGGAAACCGCGGTCACAGCGGATCAAGAAAAGAAGACATATGTGCTGCGCTACTTAGAGGACACCGAGTATGAGCTATGGGGAAATGTCGAAACCTTCTCTGCGCCCGCAACCTACAACACCTTCAAAGAATCAATACGGATGCTGTACAGCAGAGTCATCAACGAACGGCAATACATGCAAGACCATTTGGATCGGTTGATCGAAGAAACACTTAGGCTCGGAGTCAAGACCGCGGAAAGTCTATGTAGCTATTACCAGAGATTCCTGGTAATCACGAAGTATCTCATCAGCCACAACTGGTTATCAGTGCGCCAGCAAAGCAAATGCTTTTTCAAGGGCTTCCAGGTAGACGTCGCAACTGAAATGTATAGATGGATGCGCAGCCAGTACCCGAATGTACACCACGGCAACCTGTTCTTGCTGGAACAAATGTTAGCAGTGGCGCAGGAAGTCATCCAAGGGCAGTCATTTTACAATAAGCTAATTAATAAAGCCGAACTTCCGTCATACGCCATTAAATCAGAGTCCCCCGCACCTTCTGCAGTCAAATACGAGCCCCCCGCAAATACATACATAAAGCAAGAAGAGATGGTGGCAATGCTGGAGACATTAGGGCAAAGTATGGTACAATTGCTAACACAGGCACTAGCATACCACGCTCTGCCATCCACTCCGCAGTTCTGTGTGTACTCTTCCCCTGCAACTGGCGCTAATGCTATTCCGGTAGGACAGTCTCAGCCCGCACAGCCAAGTGGGTTCCATGCTTGCAACTTTTGTGGTGAGACAGCACATTTCATAAGCCGCTGTAACGTGCCGGTTCCGGCTACGTTGAGACCGACAGCCGAAGCGGACCGATATCCGAGATCAGGAACGGACAACGCCGAGCCACGAACCTTCGCTATGAACCGCATCATAAGGGCCGCCCCCGCCGACTCAACGATAAATCCAATGCAGGAGGAGGAACAGGACGCGCACAGACCAACGGACTTGGTGATGAAGCATCGCCGCAGGTAAGCCTCATGTTCGAAAGTATATAAGGAATGCGTGTATGTAGTAGAGGACAGTTAATACCACTCCCTTTCTCTACTCGATCTTCGTGTGCACCTTCGCTCGGCGACGTAGTCGCCGTTCCACTCATTTTCTTCTCATTACTGGCGCCGTCTTAGTCGTCCAGAAGTCGCCGATGGACCTCTGAAGCCCCTTTGGCCGAACGCCGTTCCACGTCGGCCTCACTTTAATTGTTACAACTGGAGCCCACCGCGAGGGGCTCTTAGGTCTGTCGATAAGTCATTCGTTCCAACCGTCCCGCTGCACAGAAAGCTTCCGATAAGTTCCCAGCCCAACTAGGACCTCAGCACCGACCAAAGCCCACCGACCAACAGGAAGGGCCGTCTACGCCTCGCCGACTCAACCATCCTCTACCGCCGTGGGCAACTCGGAAGCCTCCCACACCACCTCCGCAGGTTCCCAAAACAGAATCAGAAGCGACGGCGCTACAGCCTGCAGCGTCCGACCAAGAAACATCTAGTTCCACTGACGACGACGGACATCTCCTGCCAGGAACGTTTCCGCTACCCTACAAGACGTTTCGCCAGCCCATACCTCCTTTCACAACCTCGACTGGTTACTTACACCTCCACATCCTTCACCACTTGGCACACCAACCCGAACAATTCGGAACCAGGCGATCAGCTTGGAACTGCTATATTTGATCTAGATCGATTAAGCTTTCCGTTATCACCCCTACCACCGCTTACTTCATCTAATACATCATCATCACCTGCAGGCAGCATGGCGGACGAAACCCCACGCAGCACACGCATGCCAATCAGAACCAGCAAGGAGGCTCCACGCTTCCAAGGCACCGCCAGCGGCCTTGAAAGGTATCTCGAAGATATCGAGATGATATGTGACGACCGACAGCAATCCGGCGACACAGAACTAATTAAATGGGCGATCTACTACACGGACGAGAAGTCATCCGACACCTGGACCTCGACAAAGGATGCCCTTACAACCGGATCATGGGACGCATTTAAAGCGGCGATCCGCGACATCTATCCAGAAGCACAACCTGACCGCCGGCACACCATTGCGGCGCTCAAAGCAATCATCGATAAGTACCAGAGTATGGGAGTCACCACCGAAACCCAACTCGCTGAGTATCACCGCGATTTCGCTGCAACAGCTAATTATCTCGTAACCAAGCACCGCATGACTCGCTGCAAGGCAAGCATTATGTACATGTCCGCGCTTCCGGATGAGGTCAGGCCAGATATTACAACTCGGTTGACAATCAAATGCCCAGATGTTTGACCCGACGAGGGATACGACCTCAAAGAAATGAACAACGCTGCCCAATTTGTCATCAGCTCAAGGCCCGTGATAGCCCTCCTTGCAGCCACATTGCCACGCCCGCCAACCGCCGCACCTCCACCTCCGCCAACGCCGCCCCGCGCCCAAACCTCGTCCCAGCCGCTGCCAGCCCGAACATTCGATGGATGTATCTTCTGCAGAAGTACAGACCACTGAACATTCGATGGATGTATCTTCTGCAGAAGTACAGACCACCGAACTCCGTGGTGTCGCATGCGAGAAGAATATGTCAGGGAAGGGAAGATAAGAATCGTCAACGGCAGGATCCAGCTACCAAACGGAGATGAGCCAAATATAGCACCATACAGGTATTACGGACAATGGTTCAAGGAAAGAATCGATAAATGGCACAAGGACAACAAGGCGCCCACGCCTCCTGATACACGAGTAGCATCAACCAACATGTTAGAAGTCGCCAATGACGCTGATACCGCCGGTTCCTATGCTGCCGCTCCAAAATCCACTACTGCTGTACCAAAATCTAAGCAAACTTCCCCTCCGACGCCTCCTACCGCTTCGACCTCATATAAAGGAAAAGACAAGGAGGCACCTACATTTAAGTTCCGATCACCGATTGATGATGCATCAGCATCGACCCGAATCGTGGACCACCTCCTCAGCCTACCGATAACCCTAACCGCTAAAGACATCGTGGCACTCTCGCTGGCCGTCCAGAAAGACTTGCGTCAACTGGTTACCGCCAAACGTGTGGACTCTGCATCCACCAACGAAATATCAGCCGCCGACGCCGAGCCAGACGACATGGAAGGTCCAATCGAAGTTCTGATGGCAACCACCAAACCCATTGAGAGTCTATGCGCCGTAGACGGAACACTGGGAGGGAAAGTGCAGTGCGAATGCGTCGTGGACAACGGGTCCAAAATAATAGTCATCAGGAAAGACAAGTGGGAGCGCACCGGAACCGAATATATACCGTCAAGGAGGATCATGATGGAGACGGCAAACGGTTCATCAAGTTGGACACTAGGCATCACCAAGAACCTTAGCATGACCGTCGGAGGTCTCACTGTCAACATACAAGCATATATCGTCGAAAACGCGCCATACGAAGTTCTCCTCGGACGCCCATTCTTTACGCATTTCTCTGCCGTCACACGAGACTATCCAACAGGCAGCCAGGACATCACGATTACGTGCCCAACCGCCGGCGCATCAACAACCATTGTCACACGAGCAAGGACAAGGAGAAGTGGAGCGCCGAAAACGGGTTTTTGATCGTCAATGAATCACCACAATGGAGACAAGACATTTCGAGTCCACCGCCCGCCACCAATAATGTTCATAACGCCGAACCGTACATAAATATAGCCACGCCGATATTACACCAACACTCATTTAATCATACGCCTAATACCGCCAAACTGACGTTGATACCAAACGACGCCGAACACATTTCTCACGCATATACAGTGGGGGAGGGTGATAACCCATACCACTTAAAACGGGAGCATTTTGTGGAGATGTTGACAGCGCCAATAACGACCGGGAACACTCTTATATCATACAAAGGACATCGTAGTAGCATCGCAGTAGAAATTGAGTTAGATTCCGCCACCAAAGTATACGCATATAAGAAAGTCGCCAACCGTATTAAGCCCGTCGCCACCACCCTGCCAGAAAACTTCCGCATCGTCCGCCGCATACATCCAATCCCCTGGTTGACCTTCCCACACTGCCGGTACAGCCACCGGATTTCGCCCCAGGAACCAGATACACAGAAGAACGAATGAAAGCCCAAAACATCAATCCTACAGGATTCTTAACCGCCGAAGAAGAAAAACTCGTTCACCACCTAATCAGGATACACGAAGACGGCTTCGCATGGACAGAGGAAGAAAAAGGAAAATTTACCGATGACTACTTTGACCCCGTGGTGATTCCGACCATCGAACACGTGCCATGGGTACTCAAGAATATACCAATTCCGCCCGGAAAATACAACGAGATCGTCAAGATTATCAAAGACAAGATAGCTTCCGGAGTTTATGAGCCATCGAATTCATCGTACCGCTCCCGATGGTTCTGTGTTACAAAGAAGGACGGAAAGTCACTATGAATAGTCCATGACTTACAGCTGCTCAACGCCGTAGCAATCAAGGACTCCGGACAACCACCGAACGTGGAACTCTTAGCTGAATTGTTCAGCGGGTACTCATGTTACGCCACATTCGATCTATTTGTTGGTTTCGACCAGCGCCAACTTGCGGTAGAGTCAAGAGACCTGACCACCTTCCAAACACCACTGGGCACCTTCCGACTGACATCCATACCCATGGGATATACGAATTCGATGCAGATCCAACATGGCGACCTTACATTTATCCTGCAAGATGAGATTCCGCATGTCACTAAACCTTTCGTCGACGACTGCCCCTGCAAAGGCCCAAAGACACGCTACGAACTACCGGACGGCACATATGAAACTATTCCAGAAAATCCCGGGATCCGACGATTCGTGTGGGAACATATGCAAAATATTAACCGGGTCATTCAGCGCGTCAAACACGCCGGAGGCATGTTTTCAGGCAAAAAATCATTCTTTTGTGTACCGGAAGCAGTTATTGTCGGGCATAAGTGTACGTACGAAGGCCAACTTCCGGACGAGTCACGCATATCAAAAATCAAGAACTGGCCCATTCCGGAAAGCATCACTGAAGTACGAGGATTCCTAGGAACACTCGGCACCGTCCGTATCTACGTCAAAGATTACGCCAGGCGATGCACGAATGTGATAAACCTCCTTCGGAAGAATATCGAGTTCGAATTTACAGAGCACCACATCGCCGCCTTCGACAACTTGAAACAACTTGGCGATTAACTGTTCGGCAATCGCGAGGGCTCGACTATGAAAGCGGATAACGAAAGTAATCTTAGCATCGACTCATCTTGGTAACGCGGGTAGGATACGGGCTTTCGCAAATCGGCGGATGACAAAAAGCGCTATCCACGAACCGTTATGGGTCCATTACATTTAACGAACGAGAAGAGCGCTACTCCCCAATCAAAGCTGAACTGTGACGGACTGTTCCGCGCCCTCCGGACGTCAAGATTTCATTATCGGTGTCAAGAACTCATAGTTGAAGTAGACGCCAAGTATATCAAGGGAATGATCAACAACCCAGACGTCCAGCAGAACAACACCATCAACAGATGGATCGCCGGAATACTGGCTATTCGACGTCACCCTTCGCCACGTTTCCGCCAAGATACACACGCCGGCCGACGGTTATAAGGCGACAGGCATCCGAAGACGACGAGCCACAGGGACCGACACCGACCCTGACGACTGGATTGATGAAGCTAGATGGGTGTGCGTCAGTAAGCCGCTAATTGGACGCTGTAGACTTGCGAAACCATGGTTGGACGGCATACGAAGATTGACCACTGAATGCGGCAACTTCAACTGCCCAGGGTCTGACAAGCCAAGATACCTGAGACTACGCCGAGGCTTCGACGCATAGAGCATATCTTCAGGACCCACAGCGACCCGCCGACATGCCGGTGGACCGATCGACAATGGATGTACAAGGTCCAAAGGTTCTTTGTTCAAGGCGAACCGGTTGTGGTACAGGGACGATCACCACGCGCACAAACGGGTCATTTTCGACGATGCAAGCGTTACGAATAACAAGGAAGCACACAATGACAACCGGAAATAAAGGCATCTTTGGCTAACACCGGGCGCGCATCCGGGATCGTTTTGGTGGCCGTCCCTCGACAACGATATCAATGGTACGTCGCGATCATGCCACAATTGCCAAGGAAGAAGGGCCAGCGGTTGCATTATCCCGCCAACGGTGCCGGAACCGGGAGGGCTTTTCAAATCGTAGCACACCTGGACACGCGATAGAAGAAGACTGCCAGAGACCAAAAAAAGAAGAAAAAACTCTGCATTAGTGAATATTGGTGTTCACATGCGGGTCGTCAGACCTCATTTCTCGATTGGCAACTGTTAAGTGTCCACGGTAACTTCAGGTTTGTCGGACCTCATTTCTCTGATGAAGTGTCGGTGATATGATTAGGGAATACATGCTGTTCACGAACCTAAGGTTCGTCAAACCTGCAATATATGCCATGGGCCTAAGGTTTGTTGAGCCTGCAATATAGTTAGTGGAATACCTGTTTCGTCATATCTCCGTGATCACTGAGGCTGTTTATAGATATCTCCGTGATCGCTGAGGCTGTTTATAGATTGCAGATGATCGACAGTAATCTAAAAGTAAGCATCACTGAATTATTTACATCCGTGATTGCTGAGGCTATTTATAGATGACAGATGATCGACAAAAAGTAACTAAGTACAGTTTAGTTTGCATAGGAATCTGTGTCGCTGGGGTATTATGGCATATGGAATGGACAAAATTTGGCCTTTGTAGGTGTAACCTCATTTCTCAGCCAATGTATGGAATATATGGCGTTCACACATATGAGGCTTGGCGAACCTCCTTTCCCAATCAACAGAACAAATTGTTCACAGAAACAGGACATGCAATATACGAGGTTCAACAAACACTGTATGTACGTGTAATATATGAGGTTCAAGGAATGCTGTCTCTTCTGTGGACATGGACTTGTGATATATGAGGTTCGACAAACACTGTCTCCACTGTCTGTGGACTTGGACATGCAATATACAAGATTCAACAAACACTGTCTGTGGACATGGACATGCAATATACAAGGTTCGACAAACACTGTCTCTGATGTCTGTGGACATGGACTTGTAATATATGAGGTTCGACGAACACTGTCTGTGGACATGGACATGCAATATACGAGGTTTGACGAACACTGTCTGTACATGTAATCTATGAGGTTTGACAAACACTGTCTCCACTGTCTGTGGACATGGACATGCAATATACAAGGTTCGACGAATACTGTCTCTGATGTCTGTGGACATGGACTTGTAATATATGAGGTTCGACAAACACTGTCTGTGGACATGGACATGCAATATATGAGGTTCGATGAACACTGTCTGTACATGTAATCTATGAGGTTTGACAAACACTTTCTCCACTGTCTGTGGACATGGACATGCAATATACAAGGTTTGACGAACACTGTCTCTGATGTCTGTGGACATGGACTTGTAATATATGAGGTTTGACGAACACTGTCTGTACATGTAATCTATGAGGTTTGACAAACACTGTCTCCACTGTCTGTGGACATGGACGTGCAATATACAAGGTTCGACGAACACTGTCTCTGATGTCTGTGGACATGGACTTGTAATATATGAGGTTCGACAAACACTGTCTGTGGACATGGACATGCAATATACAAGGTTCGACAAACACTGTCTGTACATGTAATCTATGAGGTTTGACAAACACTGTCTCCACTGTCTGTGGACATGGACATGCAATATATGAGGTTCAACGAACACTGTCTGTACGTGTAATATATGAGGCTGTGGACATTGAGAGTGTGATATGTGATGCTTGAGGAACACTGCATGTGGACATGGACTTGTAATATACGAGGTTCGATGAACACTGTCTGTGGACATGGACATGTAATATATGAGGTTTGATGAGCACTGTCTGTGGATGTGGTCATGCAATATATGAGGTTCCAGGAATGTGGGTGACAGTGGACATTGATGTTCCAGATATGCTGCTGTTGTCTGTATCCCAGTGACAGTGGACATTGAGAGTGTGAGCTGGCTTTGGATTGGGTAGGGATACAGATGACAGCAGCATATCTGGAACATCAATGTCCACTGTCACCCACATTCCTGGAACCTCATATATTGCATGACCACATCCACAGACAGTGCTCATCAAACCTCATATATTACATGTCCATGTCCACAGACAGTGTTCGTCGAACCTCGTATATTACAAGTCCATGTCCACATGCAGTGTTCCTCAAGCTGCTGCCAATCCCTGCCCCAAACCCAAGCCATCCCTACCAGTATCCCTACCACAAACCCAAGCCATCCCTACCAACCCTCCAATGTTCAATCCCTACTCAATCCCTACCATCCAAAAAACCACCCATAACCCGAAACCCGAAATAATAGTCATCAAATGGGAGCGCACTGGAACCGAATATATACCGTCAAGGAGGATCATGATGGAGAGGGCAAACGGTTCATCAAGTTGGACACTAGGCATCACTAAGAACCTTAGCATGACCGTCGGAGGCCTCACTGTCAACATACAAGCATATATTGTCGAAAATGCGCCATACGAAGTTCTCCTCGGATGCCCATTCTTTACACATTTCTCTGCCGTCACACGAGACTATCCAACCGGCAGCCAGGACATCACGATTACCTGCCCAACCGCCGGCGCATCAACAACCATAGTCACACGAGCAAGGACAAGGAGAAGTGGAGCGCCAAAAATGGGTTTTTGATCGTCGATGAATCACCACAATGGAGACAAGACATTTCGAGTCCGCCGCCCGCCACCGATAATGTTCATAACGCCGAACTGCACATAAATATAGCCACGCCGATATTACACCAACAATCATTTAATCATACGCCTAATACCGAACCGCCGTTGATAACAAAAGCCGCCAAACACATCCCTCAAGCATACACAGTGGGGGAGGGTGATAACCCATACCACTTAAAGCAGGAGCATTTTGTGGAGATGTTGACAGTGCCAAAAACGACCGGGAACACTCTTTTACCATACAAAGGACATCGTAGTAGCATCGCATTAGAAATTGAGTTAGATTCCGCCACCGAAGTATACGCATATAAGAAAGTCGCCAACCGTATTAAGCCTGTCGCCACCACCCTGCCAGAAAACTTCCGCATCGTCCACCGCATACCATCCGATCCCCTGGCTGATCTTCCCACAGTACAGCCACCAGATTTCGCCCCAGGAACCAGATACATGGAAGAACGAAAGAAAGCCCAAAACATCAATCCTACAGGATTCTTAACCACCGAAGAAGAAAAACTTGTTCACCACCTAATCAGGATACACGAAGACGGCTTCGCATGGATGGAGGAAGAAAAAGGAAAATTTACCGACAACTACTTTGACCCCGTGGTAATTCCGACCATCGAACACGTGCCATGGGTACTCAAGAATATACCGATTCCACCTGGAAAATACAACGAGACCATCAAGATTATCAAAGACAAGATAGCTTCCGGAGTTTATGAGCTGTCAAATTCATCGTACCGTTCCCGATGGTTCTGTGTTACAAAGAAGGATGGGAAGTCACTACGAATAGTCCATGACTTACAGCCGCTCAACGCCGTAGCAATCAAGGACTCCGGACAACCACCGAACGTGGAACTATTAGCTGAATCGTTCGGCGGGTACTCATGTTACGCCATGTTCGACCTATTTGTTGGTTTCGACCAGCACTGACTTGCGGTAGAGTCAAGAGACCTGACCACCTTCCAAACACCACTGGGCACCTTCCGATTGACATCCATACCTATGGGATATACGAATTTGATGCAGATCCAACATGGCGACCTTACATTTATCCTGCAAGATGAAATTCCGCATGTTAAACCTTTCATCGACGACTGCCCCTGCAAAGGCCCGAAGACACGCTATGAACTACCAGACGGCACATATGAACCTATTCCAGAAAATCCCGGGATCCGACGATTCGTGTGGGAACATATGCAAAACATTAACCGGGTCATTCAGCGCGTCAAACACGCCGGAGGCATGTTTTCAGGCAAAAAATCATTCTTTTGTGTACCAGAAGCAGTTATTGTTGGGCATAAGTGTACGTATGAAGGCCGACTTCCGGACGAGTCACGCATATCGAAAATCAAGAACTGGCCCATTCCAGAAAGCATCACTGAAGTACGAGGATTCCTAGGAACACTTGGCACCGTCCGTATTTACGTCAAAGATTACGCCAGGCATGCACGAATGTTATCAGACCTCCTTCGGAAGGATATCGAGTTCGAATTTACAGAGCACCACATCGCCACCTTCGACAACTTGAAACAACTTGCGATTAACTGTTTGGCAATCTGAGGACTCGACTATGAATCGGATAACGAAGTAATCTTAGCAGTCGACTCATCTTGGTACGCGGTAGGATACTGGCTTTCGCAAATCGGCGATGACAAAAAGCGCTATCCGAACCGGTATGGGTCCATTACATTTAACAAACAAGAGCAGCACTACTCCCAATCAAAGCTCGAACTGTACGGACTGTTCCGCGCCCTCCGGGACATCAAGATATTCATTATCAGCGTCAAGAACCTCATAGTTGAAGTAGATGCCAAGTATATCAAGGGAATGATCAACAACCCAGACGTCCAGCCAAACAACACCATTAACAGATGGATCGCCAGAATACTGCTATTCGACTTCACCCTTCGCCACGTTTCCGCCAAGATACACATGCCGGCTGACGGGTTATCAAGGCAACAGGCATCCGAAGACGATGAGCCACAGGACGACACCGACCCCAACGACTGGATTGATGAAGCTAACGGATTTTGCGCCGAGGCTGCTAATTGGACCTTTAGACCACAAACCATGGTGGCGTCATACGAGATTACCACTGAATCCCAACTTCAACTGCCCAGGTCTGACAAGCAAGATACCCGAGACGCCGAGCTTCGACGCATAGAAGCATATCCACAGCGACCCGCCGACATGCTGGCAGACTGCTTCCGACAATGGATGTACAAGGTTCAAAGGTTCTTCATTCAAGGCAACCGGTTATGGTACCGGGACAATCACCACCGGCACAAACTTGTCATTTTCGACGATGCCAAGCGGTTACGAATAATCAAGGAAGCACACGATGACACCGGACATAAAGGCATCTTTGCTACACGGGCGCGCATCCGGGATCGGTTTTGGTGACCTTCCCTCGACAACGATATCAAATGGTACGTCCGATCATGCCACAATTGCCAAGTAAGAAATGCCCAGCGTTTGCATATCCCGCCAACGGTGCCGGAACCGGGAGGGCTTTTCAGAATTGTGCACATGGACACCATGAAAATGCCAGCGTCGGGGGGATACAACTACATCACACAGGCCCGATGCTCGCTATCTGCGTGGCCCAAGTACCGCATGCTCAGAACTGAGAAGGCTGAAGGAATCGCCAAATTCATATTCGAGGATATCCTATGCAGACATGGAGCCATAGAAGTCAGAGTCACCGACAACGGTACGCCCTATGTAGTGGCGCTCGAAGTGTTGCGCCACCGATACGGGATCAATCACATTCGGATATCGCCATATAATTCACAAGCTAACGGTATAGTTGAGCGCCGACACCGTGACGTCCGGGAATCGTTAATCAAGGCTGCCGACGGCAATGTCTCCAGGTGGAACCAAGTAGCGCCATCTGTATTCTGGGCCGAAAGGGTCACCATCCACCCGACTACAGGCTACAGCCCGTATTACATTGTGCATGGCGTGGAACCTACCTTGCCACTCAATATTACGGAAGCAACATATCTATGTCCACCAATCACAGCCAAAACTATCACACAGGATCTCATTGGGCACCGTGCTCGGCAACTGCAGAAACAAGCCACGGACCTTCAGGCAATCTGGGATATGGTTTACAAAACACGTTTGGATGCAGTCTGGAAGTTAGAACAGCGGTTCCAAAACACTATCAAGAATTTCGCATTCGGGAAAGGCGATCTTGTACTTGTGCAAAACAGCAGGATTGATATGGAACTCAATCGTAAAACGAAACCCCAGTACTTGGGACCGATGGTCGTCATTCGAAGAACGGAAGGTGGATCATACATACTCGCCGAAACGGACAGAGCACTTTCAAGGCTACGGTATGCAGCCAAGCAACTTATTCCTTATTTTTCTCGTAGTATTATACCTGGTGAGAAGCTTTCACGTTTACTTAGTAAATCGGACGAGGAGTTGTATATGATGACACATGCATCCGATGAAGCCTCCATCGCCGACAGCAATCGTGATGGTTTCAGCGACACAATGGACGCCTGACACACTCCGCGAACAAACCTACTTTTCTTTTACGACCAGATACTCTACACTCATTTATTTAATTACCAGGGCAGCCGGCAACGATGCAAACAACACCGAGTCCCAAGCCGCCCACTACTCCTCTCTGCTCTTGTCCTTGCCACGTCCCCTGCCACGACCTTTACCCTTCTGCAATGCCGCTTCAGCACGATAGACCTCCTCCCACAAATCCTCCACTGATTGCCGCAATGTCTTCATCGATTGGAGATAAAACGAGTCGAGGGTGGCTATTTGCTGCTCAAGCGCACCCATACGCCTTCCAAAGTCCGCAGGAGCCTGCACCGGAGGCCCCATAACCCGCGAAGATCCCGCGACCGGCGCACCTTTCGACACAGCCGCCCTGCTCACAGCGAATGAGTCTTCCTCGACGGCGCTATCCCTCAAATTCCCCTTGCTGCGTGTACGCGGAGGCTGCTCCTCTGGACTGTTCCCTGGCTCCACCTTCCTCTTATCGCCACACATCGGCGTCTCCGGAACCTTCTCCGTCACAGCGATTTTCTCCACACCCCGCGCCAACGAAACTGGCACCGCTCACCGCAGCTGACGAGACCGCTCTTGACGACCGGAGGCCGGAAGCCAATGAACACCTAACCTTCCGACCATGACAGAAGTCGCACGACGAGCGGCCGGGAGTAATCACGCAATTACGGCCATCTTGGGCACATTTGATGCACCGCTGTGCATCTGGGATCAATGCTGGCACTCGGATGTAGTCAACTACAAACGAACCTGGGAATCTTCGGTCAGAACAGCTTCTGGCATCAAAACAGGATGAGCGGACGCATGCTTCCTCGCGACAGGACACCTGGGGGTCGCACCTTCCGCACGTGAATCCGGAGGAGCTAAAGACGATGGCGGTACCCCGACAAGCACACCAGACTGCTCCGCGCTGCTTTGAACGCTACTGGAGACCGAACGCCCGACATTGAGAAGACTTGCAGAGTCTTCAGGACGAAGGCTTCCGCCCGACGATGAGCGTGCCATGGTGACTGCCACACCCAGTTCCCGTAACGACCGGTGGAGCCGATCGTACTGATCGAGGCCATCCTTGACAACGGAAGGGAGGCAAGGATCCACACCCTCCTGATCGAGCTCGCCCAATAAAGTTCGAATCTTATCCTAGGGAATTGTTAGACGAGGCGTTACAACAACAGACCACACACGACATCATCCCGTGCTAGTTCCAACCATACGCGAACGGCAGGAGCATTCCCCTCTGTCACGGTATCCGCTGGAGCCTCCAATAACTGATGACCGAAGCTCCGAGCATGAAGCTTCAGCTGCTGCAACGTTAGTTGGACTAGGCTGTCGGTATCGTTTCCAGCTTGCGACGAGAGAACGGACATGATGGGAACGGAGAGAAACCCACCCACCACTCCCCATTAAATCCTTATTGCCTCCTTATTGCCTCGGACCTGACCGGGGGTCAGCATCAAAAGAACCCGGGAGATGTAACATGCCGGTTCCGGCTACGTTGAGACCAACAGCCGAAGCAGACCGATATCCGAGATCAGGAACGGACAACGCCGAGCCACGAACCTTCGCTACGAACCGCATCATAAGGGCCGCCCCTGCCGACTCAACGATAAATCCAATGCAGGAGGAGGAACAGGACGTGCACGGACCAATGGACTCGGTGACGAAGCATCGCCGCAGGTAAGCCTCATGTTCGAAAGTATATAAGGAATGCGTGTATGTAGTAGAGGACAGTTAATACCACTCCCTTTCTTTACTCGATCTTCGTGTGCACCTTCGCTCGGCGACGTAGTCGCCGTTCCACTCATTTTCATCTCATTACTGGCGCCGTCTTAGTTGTCCAGCAGTCGCTGATGGACCTCTGAAGCCCCTTTGGCCGAACACTGTTCCACGTCGGCCTCACTTTAATTGTTACAACGCCGCTTGCGCCTGTCTGTCCGGTTTCACTTTCTGGCAGGTTTCACATCCAGTGACATAGTTTTGTATGTCGTTCTGCATCTGGGGCCACCAAAAATCTCTGGTTACCAATTCAACTGTTTTTCCTATTCCTGGATGCCCCCAGGAGTGATAAATTGCCAATAGAGATTCTCACATATGTATGTTTGTGGGCATGTAAATTCGACCTTTCCATTCCACTAATCTGTTGGTGACTTTAAAGTCTCTGTTGTTCTCATCGAGTCCTTTCCATACCTGCATTTCCCACGTTGGTTAGGAATTTTCCAGATATCTTGGATAATGTCCTCAATGGCCCTGTCATCATTGTATACCCTGACAAATAGGTCGTCTTTGAGCAAAATGACTCCTTCATTGTCCGGCCCTCCTGGATGATGATCTGTCCTTCGTGACAGAATGTCCACTTTAGAATTTGATTTCCCAGAATGGTGTTTAATAACAAAATTATATTCCTGTAGGTCTGTGACCCATCATGCTTGTCGTCAATTAAGGTTTTGCGGCTTTCAGAAGTATGTCAGGGTTTGATGGTCTGTTAATACTTCCACAATCTCTTTTGTGCCTTTGAGATAGTGTGACCATTCATAAAATGCATGCATGACCGCCAACATTTCCTTGTCATAAATTTCATAGTTCCTTTTGGTGTCATTAAGGGCTTTCGAGATGAAAGCAACTGGTCTCCAGGGTTGATCCTTGCCTTGCTGGGACAAAATTCTGCCCATTGTGAAATCCAATGTGTCTACTTCAATACAAAATTGACCCTTGTCATCCAGAATTTTGTGTACAACCTCCCTCACCACAAGGTCTTTCAGTCCCTGAAAGGCTGTGTTTTGTAGTTTGGTCCAAAGCCATTTGTCCTTCCCAGTTAACTTTGTTAATGGTTTTGCTGTTGATGCAAATCCCCTCCACAAATCGTTGGTAGAAATTCATGAATCCCAAGAACTGCTGTAATTCCCATTTACAGGTTGGTGTTGGCCATTCCACAATTGCTTTTACTTTGCCCTTCTCCATTTGAATGGAATCCTTGCTGATGACAAGTCCCAAGAAATCGATTTCTGGCCACTCAAACCAACACTTCTCTGGCTTTAAGGACAACTTATGGTTTTCCAGTTTGGCTAGTATACAGTTAACATGATTTGTGTGTTTTTCTTGTGTTGACAAGAACACCAAAATATTGTCCATATAAATGACAACCCATCCTTCAGCAACTTCTTGTTGGAATATATTGTTCATCATGGTTTGGAAGGTTGCCAGAGAATTTGTTAAACCAAAGAACATGACTAGCGGTTCAAAAGGCCCCTGTTGGTCCTGAATGCCACTTTCCATTCATCACCCTGCTTGATTCAAACATTGTTGTACCCCCAATGGATATCCATCTTGGAAAAATATTTTTGCTTTAGACAACTTGTCTACTAATTCACCAATGAGTGGTAGCGGGTAGCGATTCTTGATGGTCATCTCATTTAATCGCCTATAATCCTGTATAGGTCATAGTTTCCTGTCCTTTTTCTTTACAAAGAAGAATGGTGATGCCATTGGCAATTTACTCAGTTGAATTCAGCCTGACTCAAGGTTTTCTTTCAGGAAGTCATCCAACTGTGCCTGCTTGTCCTGGTTGAGTGGATATATTTTACAATCCACTGGTTTGGATCCAGGTATTAATTCTATAGCATGATCCCATGGCCGTCGAGGTGGCAATTCATCAAAGGTCTCCTTTTCAAAGACCTTCTGGTGTTCCAAGTAGTGTTTGGCACTACTTCCTCCAATGTATGCTTTTGAGCGGTTTCAGATTCCTTGGCCACTATATTGGTTGCTACTGATCGTAGTCATAGCTCTGGTTCTCCAATTTCAATAGCCAATAATTGTTTGCCTTCTTGCAGCTGCTCCATTGGGTCTGACTCGTCTTTGGGTTCTTCCACTTGTGATGCTGTCCAACAAGTCCCTGGACATTGAGTGAATCAAACTTCCTTCCATTTCCAATTGATAGCCGGGTTGTGGTGCGTAAGCCAATCATGACCTAGGAACAGATCTGTTTTTCCTAGGTGCACCATTGTTAGAACGCTGTTCCACACAACCTCAAGGTTTGAGATGAAAGAGAGAAAGAGAGACAAGAGCAATAGTTGATGTGTGGTACAACACAAACAATTGTAAGGCTAAGGTACACTTCCTACTAACCCCTCCTTATATACCTTTCACCTCATGTCCTCCATGAGTCAACCATGTGACCCTTCCCTCCTGGCTTCCGATGACTCAGCCATCCTTGCCTTGCTGACCTAACCCCTCCTGTGGCTGTGCCCATTATCTAATCAAAGAAAATAAGAAAAATAAGAAATTGTAACATAACCCCCCTCTTCAAGGATCGGGTTCCACACAATCAGGATCCATTCATTCCGCTTCATGATGATTTCCTTTCCACTTCTGCCAATTTTGTTCCAGCTTTTCTAGGTAGTCCCGTTCAAATTTTCCATCTTCCCACCCATATAAATTTTTAGATACTGGTGGCTGTATATAGTTTAAATAGGGTTTGAACGCTAGTGCTTGTTCATGGAGCCTCCTTGGCGCTCCCAGATTGAGTCGATGGAAATCATCAATACACCTCTTGTCATTGTCGCAGTTCCGCGCCAGTTCCCAAGAAGCTTCTTCCAGTGGGTAATTTTTCCATTTTACCAAATACTCCAACTGACCATGTCCTCGCCAGTTTATTCGACTATCCAGTATTTTTTCCACTTCGTAGTTGCCGGTGGAGCTCTCTTCCTTCTGCTTCTTCGTTTGGCCTGCATTTTTGCTGGCTTGTACTGGAAACAAAGGTGCGTGGTATGGTTTCAGAAGTGATTCATTAACAACATTGTACACCTTCCAGGATGCAGGGATAAGAATTTGGTAAGCCGCCAGTCCCACTTTCTCAAGGATTTTATATGGTCCTAAAAACCTCTCTCCCAGTTTTTTGGTTGGATGAACAGTCGGCAAATGTTCGGCGTTTATATAGACTAGATCATCTTTTTTGTATAATATAGATGTTCTTTTTCTTTTATCATATTGTAACACCATGGCTTCCTGTGCTTTTCTGAGAGTGTTCCTTGTGTGATTCCACATGAATTTGGATACAAATTGCGGTCCTCGATCGCTGATAATCTTTTCCAGCACTCCATGATTTTTGAAAATGTGATCTCGATATAAAGTAGCGACTCCTAATGACGTTATTGTAGTATTTGTAGGTAAAAAGTACGCCATCTTGGAGAATCAATCTACTACTGTGAGGATCGCATTATATCCTTTTGACTCGGGTAATGGTCCAATTAAATCAACGGATATATGTTTCCATGGAGCGTCTGGTATTGCATGGGGATTTAATGGTGCCGCTCGTTTTTGTCTATAGGTTTGACGGTTTGGCACGTCCTACATCCTTGAATGTATTTTTTGATATCCTCTCCCATATTTGACCACCAATATCCTCGTGTTATCAACTCCAATGTTTTTGCCATTCCTGGATGTCCCTGATCATGGTGTATCTGGATCACCTCCTCCCTTAATCTTATTACTGCTGGTACATATACTCTTCCTTTCCATGTTATTAAATTTTGTTCCTTATCATATTCAAAGCCTTCTTTTTTCTCTTTTATTCCTTTTTCTACTTGTTTGTCCCATTGTCTTTTATTTACTTTTTTAATGTCTTTTTCCAGTTTTTCTATTTCAATCTTGCTCCTATCCCATTTTATAAACAATTCCTCCTTCAGTAATATTACATCTTTGTTATCTCTTTCTCCCTGTTCATATCCCGCTCTTCTGGACAGCAGATCTGCTTTGGAATTGGATTTTCCTGACCTATGCTTAATCACAAAATTGTATTCTTGTAGATCCATAACCCATTGCGCCTGTCTGCGATTCAAGTTTTGGGGTTTATGGAAGTACGTCAAATTTTGATGATCAGTTAAGATCTCGATTATCTCTTTCGCCCCTTTTAGATATTGCGACCATTCATATAAGGAATGCATGATAGCGAGCATCTCCTTATCATATATTTCATAATTTCTTTCAGCTTCATTTAAAGCTCTTGAAATAAACGCGACTGGTCTCCATATACCATTTTGCTGTTGAGATAAAATTGATCCTAACGCAAAATCCGATGCGTCAGTTTCGATTTGAAACTGTCCTCCCTCATCTGGTATTGCCAATACTGCTTCCTCTGCAATTCTTTCCTTCAACTTTCTCATGGCTTCTACTTGTCAAGGGCCCCACTCCCAATCCTTCTTCCTGGTCAACTCTGTTAAAGGTTTTGCATCTTTTGCAAATCCTTTCACAAATTGTCGATAAAAGTTAACAAACCCTAAGAATTGTTGAACTTCTCATTTATTCTTAGGTTTGGGCCATTCTTTTACCACTTTTACTTTGGCTGGATCCATTTGTACTGAGTCTTTGGTAATGATCATACCCAAAAACTCGATTTCTGTTTTGTCAAAGTAACATTTTTCTGGTTTCAATGACAATTGATTCTCCTCCAGCTTTGCCAGAATTTGATTCACATGTTTCTTGTGTTGTTCTTTTGATTGAGAGAACACCAATATATCATCCATGTAAATCACCACCCATCCCTCAGCGAGTTCCTCCTGGAACAAATCGTTCATCATGGTTTGGAAAGTGGCTGGTGAATTTGTGAGACCAAAAAACATAACCAGCAGTTCAAATAATCCCCTGTTTGTGCGAAAAGCTGCTTTCCATTCATCACTGTCTTTAATACGAATATTGTTATATCCCCAACGGATGTCCATTTTTGAAAAGATTGTTGCATTGCTCAACTTATCTATCAATTCTGATATCAAAGGTAGTGGATAACGATTCTTAATGGTCATTTCATTAAGTTTATGATAATCCTGTACTGGTCTTAAGGAACTGTCTTTCTTTTTCACAAAAAAGAATGGTGATGCCATTGGAGATTTGCTGGGTCTTATCTGTCCACTCTCCAGATTTTCCGTGAGAAAGTCCTCCAAAACTTTCTGTTCTTCCCTATTCAATGGGTAAATCTTGCAATCTAAGGGATTTGATCCCAGTACTAATTCGATTGCATGATCCCAAGGTCGTCTTGGTGGTAACTCATCAAAGGTGGTTTTTTCGAAGACCTTACGATGTGGAAGGTAATGAGATGGTACAATCTCTTCCAATGAATGCTTAATCTTATTTTGAGAAGCAATTTCCATGGCTTTGGATTGAAGAGCTCGAAGTTGTAATTCCTCCTGTCCAATATGTATTGCTAATAAGCGATCTCCTTCTTCCCATTCGTTTTGATCAATTTCCTCCTCTGGTTCATTAACCGTTGATCCTTTCCAACATGATCCTGGACATTGTGAAAAGTTCAATGACTGGTTTTTCCAGTTAATTTCTGGATTGTGATATTTTAACCAATCATGTCCTAAGAACATATCTGTTTTGCCTAGTGCTGAAACTCCGAATTCCAATGACTCCCAATGGTCTCCAATTCGTAATTTCAGCTCCACCATTTCTTCCAAGTCTCCCCCCGCATTTTGTGTTCCATCTGCATTAAAGACTGGAATAGACTTTGGTAGCCTTCGTGTATTAATCCCATTTTGTTCAATAAATGTCTTATTTACACACAATGCTGTGCATCCCGAATCGATCAATGCCTTTATCTCAAAGTTTTGTAGCAAGTCTTTTGTTTGTACTATGACTCCTACATCCATCTGTCTTTGTCCTGTTGTCCTGACAAGACATGGTTTTGTTTTCATGTGGTTCAGACACCACAATGCATCTTTTTCTGACATCTGATTCAGTTCACAAATCAATGTCTCATCTACTTCTTCTTCTCGGTTTTTCTTAAGCCATGTTTTGACGTCTTTGATGGCTACCTCCATTGGTTAATCCCAAATATGTCTTACCATCCAAGGACTTGACCATGTAGTCAATCTTTGTTTAGTGGTGCTTATGGGTGCATTTCTTAGACAATGTACAAGTGATCAGCATTCATATTAAATCTCAGGTAATTTTACATGGGAATCCTCATATTTTACAATGTCCATAACTTGTGAATCGAAACACTTATTCACAAGTTGGTTTGAAAACCCAACTCTTCCGCTAACTCTTTCTTCTCCTCGTCCATCAGATCCCTGATGTATTCCCTCGCATTATTCCATCTCTTTTCAACCTGCTTTCCCTTGTCCTTTGGCGGTGCCCTGCAATCCCGCTTCATGTGTCCAACCTTGCCACAGTTGTAGCAGGTAATCGACGCTCGTCAACAATCTACATCCATCGCATTTGGATCTTTTGATGTAGATGCTGTTGCCAGTGAGTTTTGATTTTGAACCGGTTGATTCTGCTGCCAAGGCTTATTTTGCCTGTTCTGTGTATTCTGTGTCAGTCTACTTCCTCCCTGTATCGTTGTTGTTTTTGGATACAACTGCTGTGCATCCCTCCAACTCTTCTCAATCACCAACGCCCTATCATACCACTGCTGTAGATCCCCTGTCTGAGATCCATCAATGCTTCGCGCCCCATCCAACATTCCTATCTCTACCACTCGTCGTCCCAACGCTGGGTTAAGGCCTTGATGGAAATGCATGACTAAAGCAATTCCATTGTACCCGGTGAGCATTGCGATGCTTCTGAACTCAATGATATAGTCCTCCACTTTCCGAGAACCTTGTTTGAGTGAACTAATTTTTTGTGTCGCATTGTCACAAGTTTCAGTTGTCAGGAAGAAATCTTTCATTTTTTCCTTTACATCATCCCAGTGGTCAAACGGTGGTGGATTCTGAAATGGTTCCATTGCCCATGTTCCATCCTCTGCTCTAATCCCGTTTCGGCACTCTGCATACTCAACCCTCCTTCCTAGTTGCACCAACAGTGCTATCATCTCTGGAAGTACGTTCTTCCGTGCTATCTCTGCCTCAAACTCCGCCTGTTCCGTCGTCTTTGCTGCAGCCCAGTTGCCAGCATGATTGTCTATTCCTTTTCTACATCTTTGCAATGTGATCATCATTCTTTGTTTCAGATCTTTGACTCACACTAGCTTGAAGTAGTTCTCCATTGACCTCAGCCACACTGCAATTTCTTTTGGGTCCCCTTCATATGCCTCTGGCATCTCCATTTTCAACATTGGAACGGGATCTCGCAGTGGATGGAGAGCAGTGTTTAGTTGGTTGATAACGTCAGCCAATGCCCTTCCTTGTTCTGCCTGTTCCACTGGTGTGTGTGCGTTCCATGCGGTTACACTTGCCACATGTCCGAAAATGCCTATGGCTATTGAGATGAGCCCTACCATTGCCTGTATGATTGTGTTTGTGATGTCAAACCCGACCGAGTAATGTTGTTGGACTGAATTGGTCCCCCCATACTTCTCTAGAATCTCATCTGCTCCTACTCCCATGCTACTTCTTTCAACATGGAATTTCGCCTCCCTTGCATTGAAGGTTACTTTTGCCATGGCATCAGGATCTCTCATATCCCTTTCGTATGCTGCTATTTCTCCCCATGACGGATTGTATGGCCATGCAAATGCCCTCCAGTACTGTCTTTTGAACAACTGAAGATAACAGAGACCTGGTGTCTCCAGTCCTGACCCAGTGAATTCTTTAGGTGGTAGCACCTTTTTACTGGCATGCTGTACCTGTTGATTCCACTTTGTGATATCAATATAGCTGGGCGGATGTACTGTCTCCAACTTCATTCACATTTCCTCCTTGAGTTCTTCGTTGAACCAATCACCTGATGGTTTGCCAAACCAGTTGGTAGTAAACTGATGTGTAACTTGTCTGCCAGCTCCCTGGAAATGGTTTGATTGAACCGCCTGTGCATACATCCGTCTTGGGTAAACAACCTCCTTGTCATTCTTGGCTGCACCAAGAGTGATCTTCTTCCACCAATAATCTTCCACAAATTTATCAACATCCTCCCAGTTGTATGTTGATTCTACTTGTATTGTGCAATTTTCTTCAAGTAGAATTTCGTCTCTGGGATAGATATGATACACTCTGTTCTCATTGCCATCCTTTAACACAAATCTGACATGGGGTTTTCTTAAGATGTGAGCCCATGACGCAACTTCCGCCATGGTCGGATAGCTCAGCCATTGATACTTGGCATAATATTTGGGTTCAAAAAGGTACATATCGCATCTGGTCTTTCAATGTCTCTTCACCACATGCTGGTAAAAAGTAATCCAAGCTCAACGTTTTATGGTTAAGCATCCCCAGTCCCTGATAATCTTTGGGCGTGACTGGTTCCGCTTTATGGATTGTGTATACTTGCTTTGTTTTGTTGTATGGCGAGTACTGTGTCGAGTTTGAATTAGTTTTGTACTGCTGTGGTTTCATGATGTTGCCGTTCAGCACGTGCATCAACCAGTTCTGTTCCTCTGCTGACAGAACCAACCCCTCATGCTTCAATGTGATAATGTTCCAACCCTTTGTCAAGAGTTGAATGTTTGATGGCGTGTCAAACAGTGCCTTTCGGATTACGGAGTCCGACTCCATTGTGTTTAACAAATCTACCAGCATCTGGTAGTTCAGCGTCTCTTGACGCTCTGCCTCCTCAAGCCGCTGTTGACATTGCAGCTTCTTGCGCTTCTCTTTCATCAGCGCCTGCCACGCTTCCTCCTGTTCTCGGATCGACACCTCCTCGAGTCGTTCCGCCTCACGCTGAGCTTCACACTGCAGCCTCCTTTTTTCTCGTCGCTGGTCCTTGCACCAACGATAGTAAGCCCTGACATGGGCATCACATTGTCGCTTGTCCACCACAGTGGCGACCTCCTTCGAAACTTTCTTAACTAATGCACATCCTCGCGCCCATTCTGCCCCAAAGGCAACTCTGATCTCGCCTAACGTCATGTTGGCGAATGGTAATATGTAATGGAAAGTTTGTTCCATTGTGACTGATGGAGCAAAGTATTGATAAGATAAATGATTAGATCTGCTTATATAAGGGATCTGCGGTGATACGCCTGGGACGCGCCAGTACCTGCACTAGCCCAATTCAGCCCTACACGAAGCCATCCCAACCTAGTCGAAGCATCCCGCCTGCAGTCGAAGTCCGTAGTGCCAGCAGTACCCCAGCAAACGAAGGTCGAAGCCCTCGAGACCAGAAGGGGCCTTCGATCCGGTCTCCTCAGTCTTAGCGGATACCTGAAACCTCCCCCGATCCCTAGACAGTCCCTGTTCCGCGCTACCCAGCTACATCACGATGACCTCAGTTCAGTCACTAGGGCCCCACCATATTGCAAATTCAGCGAAAATGGGTGCCTAGTGCCCCGCCCGACATAAGGACAAGGCGCTCACCCTCTCGTGGCCCCAGAGACGCTCACGACAATCAGCCGAAGCATACATGACTCGACCAAGGATGAACGGAACCCCCTCGACCATACAGTCTTTAACACTGATCGAACGACTCTCAGCACCAGCTCATTCATCGCTCGCGGCAAGGATATCCGATCGCGCCGAACCTCCAACAGTAGATCCGGACTCTTCCATGGTAGATGCCCCTCCGAGCCCAGTCGAACCGCCAACGCACGACAACTTCGTCTCGCTTACCCAGGAGCAGCCTTCTTGCGGCTACCAGCGTCCGAGCGCGCCAGTATATCCATCCTGGACTCGATAGGAATGCAATTCGGAGACTCGAGGACGGTGACAGAGGAGAGGCGAACCATGTTGACATGTCAGATCAGTGCTCGAGGAGGTTTAGAACCTATGTTTCATGACCCGGACGAGGCATCTGCCTTGCGTGCGCCCAGGGACCCATACAGTCGAAGCCGGTTCCACCTCGAATTAATCAATAGCTCCATTCGATTAGAAGAGCTCGCCTCTGCAGGGCGCGCCACGTTCGTCGTCGGTCAGGTTGTGTGGAGGATTATCACAGTCGCGGTGCAGGAAGGCTACCGAAGGGAGATAGAATCCGGAGGACCACTAATCATTGTCGGACGAACCCTCGGACGATACGCGGTCATCAATCGAGAAGGCGTGCTGCATTCGAGGCTCATTCCGGCGCACCAGCTGATGCCGTATTATTCGACTTGGCACGTAGCACGACTTCCAGCGGACTTGACAAACCATCCCCAGCTCGAGGACCTGCTTTGTCACGAGTATGAAGCCTAGAATCCACAAAGGCGTCGCAACGCGGGCAGTGCGTCACTATCCAGTAACAAGCAACTTCGACCGAGATACCCGAAGATCCGTGGAGCACTTGTTGGCGTTGCGAACGTCAGCGATGTCGGTGGAGAAGTATTCCCGGTTGGTGCCTGGTGCACATGTGCGTTTCCATTGTCATGGACCTGTTCCCATCGTTGTGCTTCGATTGTGGTTCGAGAAGATGGTAGTCGAGCGGACCTTACAAAATCACAGATATTGGACTGAGTTTCGAGTTTCCCCCATATGACATATTGATAGATATATAAGCCTGTGCATGTCTTAGTCGAAAAGTAGAGAAGAAGTCTTGACCTTGCTTCCCTCCCCTCCGAGTCTCGGTGCGAGTTTGGCCTCCTCTGAGTTTTGTTCAGGTCCTTGGTATTGTCCTTGACTCAGCTCGCGTTCGCCTCGCCCTCGCCTCAAGATTCTGCTTCGTCTCCGCCTCGTATTCCTCATCAGCCACAACCATTCTCCTTGCCACACTCGATAACGTTCGGTCACCTTCGACCCGACCCTGTCACCTCGAAATCACCAACCCTGACCAGCACTCACTTCGTTTATAACATCCCCAACACCATTTGGATTCGAAACAGTCGGCCAAGTCTGAGAACCTCCTAGGACTCGCCCACAGCTGTTCGAGACGTGTGTTTCTCCCTTCCCCCTGCCTCGACCCTGCTTCGAATAACACTTCGGTCCTTCACTGAAGGTGTGCTCGCGCACAAGAGAGGTTTGGTTTTGGGTTTTGCCCGTCGTATAGCGCATCAGCGGAATGCCTCATGTTAGGTGCGTGTAATCTGTAACAAAAATGTTCAACTGTTTCTACGTCTCAGCACAGTAGACAACAGTCCGTTCACTTGGCTGTACAGGTGACGATCTCAGTTGAGACAATGTTGACAAAGGAAAGTTGTCTGACGGTAATGACTTCAGAGGTGTGGTACCTGGGACTTCACTGAGGTGTCCTCGTGCTCAATTCAAAGAATTGATACGTAATTGGTATCCTCAGACTGTGCACCCTTGATATACGACACACCAAAGAAGTTGTCTTCGTTGTCGGCCAACAGCAATCAGGCCTGATCCATACTGGTGCACCTACACCACTTAGAGACAAGGGGTCCTCCTGACTGTTTTATCACCTAGACCAAAAGGTTTTCACTCACCACACTATGTGACTCGCTGACGCTGCCTCTACAGCCAAGGGCGTACTCTGTCAACACAGCTATTTGTCACCAAGAAATGAAACAAGTCGATGTTGCCCAAGATGTGGGTGATGTTGACAGAAAGGTGATACAAAGGTTCGCCTCGTGTTACGATGAGCAAGGCGTGCTCAAAGTTACAGAGTCAAACGGTGAGGTGAATAGCCTTACGATCATGTTAGAATGCTGTTCCACACAACCTCAAGGTTTGAGACAAAAGAGAGAAAGAGAGACGAGAGTGATAGTTGATGTGTGGTACAACACAAACAATTGTAAGGCTAAGGTACACTTCCTACTAACCCCTCCTTATATACCTTTCACCTCATGTCCTCCATGAGTCAAACATGTGACCCTTCCCTCCTGGCTTCCAATGACTCAGCCATCCTTGCCTTGCTGACCTAACCCTCCTGTGGCTGTGCCCATTATCTAATCAAAGAAAATAAGAAAAATAAGAAATCATAACAACCATGCTGCATTCTATTATTTCTTCATGATCTCCAATTTGCAGCTTGAATTGTGTCATGTATTCAATGCTTCCCATAGCATTCCGGGACCCATCCGCATTGTAGACTGGTAACGGTTTTATCAACCGTTGCTTATTTCATTTGTGTTTTTCTACAAATTCTTCATTGATACAAGAGCCAGTGCAACCCAAATCAACTAGTGCCACTATGTTGATTGTTTCTCCTGTATCCATGGTAGTTAACACACAGTGTAGATCCACTTCCTGTTTGCCTGTTGCATGCACTAACTGTTGATGGAGTTGTGTCAAATTCCACAGTGCTTCTTGTTCTGATAATTTATTGAGGTCATTTACCAGCTTGGCATTGACCTTGTTGACTCATTTTGTTGGTACCCATTCTTTTAAGCAACAAATTGCAGTTTCATTATCTTCCTGCCAGATTCATCTTAATACCCTTTTGGGAGTCCATGGGTTCAACTGATTTGTTTTTACACTCACACTTAAGTTCCGTATCTGGTGAATGAGGGGAGAACATTCATATAATAATTCTGGTACTTTTACACAAGAATCATTGTCTGGAATCGAAACTCTACTAGCCAGCAGTGTGGAGCGCATGCCTGCTGGCTGTTGCCAAAACCCTTTTCTTTTCCAAACTCCCTCCATTGCTCTTCCATGAGCTCTTCTATTTTAATTTCCCTAACACAGCTCTTTCCTTTCTCATTCTGTGTGTACTTTTTTGGCTCCTTGCAATCCCTTGCAAAGTGACCCGTTTTTCCGCAATTGAAGCACGTGACTGTGGTGCATTTGACCTTATCAACCTCCATGGCATTAGAATCATGGGTAGAAGTTGACGCCTGAGCTAGTTTATATGTATGTGAGGCTGGTTGAGGCTGGTTGAGGCCTTGGATGATCTTCCTTGAATGGCATTTTCTTTTGTCAATCACCATATGCATCCCTGGCCCTTTGGTATGCCTGCCAAATCCCAGGTTTGGATTTAACCCTTTCTGGAAATGATCCTTGGTGGCACTGGCATTCCATCTGGTTAATGGCAACAAGGCTTTGAACTCAATGATGTAATCTTCTACTGCTCAACTTCCTTGTTGCAGTTTTTGTATTTGTTCAACCACATGTTCCCAAGTTTCTTTGGACATAAAGAAATTGTGCATTTGTCGCTTCAGGTCCAGCCATCCCAAAAATGGAGGTTTCAGAGTTTGGGGGTGGTGTAAATAGTGTCCAGCAACTCCTATTGTAGTGGGAACATAATGTCCTTCCCTTCATTCCTGATAGGATAGCCTTGACAACCAACCCTCTTCGGCTACCTTTTGGTTGAAGTCGGTATCACTGTCAATCTGTTCTTTTAATTTGACAGCTGCCCATGTTGTTCCTGCCCGATCGCCTTTTCCCTTTCTAATTTGTCCTAGTGTGATGTAAATACACCTGCCATAATCGTTTTTGTGAGCCAGCTCGAAATATACATCCATAGCTCAGCACCATGCATCTACTTGAGCTGCATCACCTTTGAAGTGATCTGGTAACTCAAGTTTTACCAGTGATCTGTTAGCTGGAGGTGGTCAGGTGTTTTGGTATTTGGTTACTGCCTGTTGTACTAGACTGCCCATATGCGCCGCCATTTGAGTGGTTCCAGCCGTCCATTGTTGTATTTCTGCTTCCCATGCAGTTACTTCTTGCGGCATTGCTCCTGTGGCTACTGATAATGGTTCTGGTCTAGCGTCCACATTTGGACCAAAATAGTAATTGTACTGGTTGATAGCCGCATGTAGATAAGCAGTCATTTGATCCGACCATCCAAATCCTATTTCAACATGTCCCAGATCCCCATTTACAATTGCCTGGATTATTGGCCATCCATTGGTGCCATTTAGACTTGATCACACATGGAATCCAACCCATTTGTTGTGACAAACTACTTGGAATTTTACCAATTGCTCTGATTGATATGCCAGGTTGACTTGGTTTACCCAATGTGTGGTAGGAAATGTGGGCCATTTGTATCAATTCCACAGCTCCTCCTTAAACAGGGCTAGGTAGCAATACCCAGGAATGGCAGGTGTCATGCAATCAAAGATCTTGACCACTGTTTGTACCTGTTGCTGAAACTGTCTATTGGGGTGATTCCCAGGAAGATTAAACCTAATTCAACGGATTTCCTGACTCAGAAATCTTGTTAAGTTGTTGTTTCTGGATGCACCCACAGTGTATTGTCCAAATCCATTGCCTCACAGTTGGTACATTTCTTCCCAGCCATGCATTCCTCTTGCTCGGGATGATACATGAACCTGTTCCAGTTTGTGCATCATCATGGTTTCAATGATGGCAGTACTGTCCTGATATGCTGGTTGCCAAGACAGAATTTTATCCACTGTTGGGAATGCAGGCCAGTTGAATGCGTCCCAGTAGCATGGCTTGATCAGGATTAGGTAACAATATCCAGGGATCCAATTATGAAGTAGTGCCACCTGAGGCTGTTTGAAATATTGGTCTGAGTCCGCATCCCATTCAATGGCCCCCATGTGTTTGTGATCATGTCCTGATTGTACCAGGGATGTAATCATGTCCCAACCCTTAGGTCCTTTTGGAACTCGCTCAATATGGTAACAGTCATTGTAACCATATGTGTGCCTGAAGTTTACACAACCATGAGTGTTATAAAGGTTGTAGTCCCACAAGTTGATCTCCTGGATCTGAGGAAATGCTGGCCATTTGTACATATCCCAAAATTGATTCTTTATTAAAATAAGGTAAGAATATCCGGGTACATCCGGATGTAGCATATGTTTTGTATGCACTGGATGGGGATACAGATATGGGATTGCTATTTCCTTTTCAACTTCCCATTTCCAGTTGTTGATTGTCTGTTGTTTTTCTTCGCTGAACCCCTGTTTGGGTTCAGTGTCTGCAGCTTGCCAATCCACTGCACAAGGGATGGTTCCATTGTACCAGTTGGCATCTGCCCCTGCGGTTCTGGTTAGCGACTTGCTAGGTCCAGATTGGACAGTTACCGCTTGAACATATGACATGGGCGCTGAAGTTGAGCATGCTGCCGAGGATTGTCCTGCTACCTAGGACTGAATGGTGGAGGCTCGTGCCTTCCCCTTTTTAGATTCCTTTTGTCCACCAAATCGGGAGAACTTGTTGTATTTGCTGTGTCCCTCCATAAGCTTCATGTCCTTCCACGTGTAGGATTCATCTTTGTGTGGGCGCAGTGCAGCTCTTTCAACAGCATGATACATGTTGTTCTTGTGATGATCCTGGAGACCAAACTTGATGGTCTTGTTGCACATCTCTGGTTCCCAGGACAGGATCTGCATTACTGTTGGAGTCAAACTTGTTATAAAATTATTTTTTGAACAGGTACATGTAACAGTACCCACTCCTTTGCTCCTCGGGGATGTCTGTGATGGGTGCACTTGGTAACTTGGGACAGGTCAACACCTTGACCCAGTCATCCGTGTATGTAATATCTTCCCCAATGAGTTTGAGGAAGTCCGCTAGTCCTACTAATGGAGATGTGCCAGGGTCGCTCTTCATCATGAGTGGTGAGACCAGGAATGGCGTGTTGTACCTGGTTGGCATGTCCTTTTTTCTAAGATGTGCCTTCATGTATGGATCAGGTCGTTTCCCATCCAACCGTTCCTGGTTTGTGATCTCCGTGGTCGCCCTGTTGCAACTACGGGTTTTGATGTTCCCATTTTTGGCATGCATTAGCCGATTCCGCTCTTTGGGTGACAAGATCAAGCCATTGTGTCATAAAGTGATGATGTTCCAGCCCATCAGCAGGAGCTGGATATTTGACAGCGTGTCAAATAGTCATTGCCAGATTTCAGACTCCAGATCCATATTGTGTAGCAGCCCTTCCAGGGTCTGCCTATCTTTCTCCATTTGGGCGAGCTCCTTCTCAACCCATTTCTGATACCAGATCTCATCCCAGCATTGCCTGAGGAGTTCTTCCCAGGCTTCCTCCCAAATGTGGAGGGATTCCTGTTCCTGCTGCCACAGCTGGAACTTGTAGTGTCATTGATGAATGGTGTTCCACAGTGACTGCATAGCATCATTGTCACATGTATGCATTAAGCTATGCAAGAGAAGTCCTACCAGTGCCGGAACCATATACGCACTGAACCCATGGCTAACTATCTGACACCTTCATTGTCTGACCGCCTTTGCAGTCAAGTTCCACACTCATCTGCAACGCAAACCATCCATAGTCGCAAGACAAGCCCCTGCAATACCAAACCAGCATTACCCAACTGCGCCAACTAGCACCAATGTTGGAATAGCTATTATCTACATACAGACACTACAAGCATAGATATCATATCTACATATAGTAGTCACATTGTTTGTAGCTATTTACGACACGCATCACTGGCAATGAGTTGAACTCATCACCTTGGAATGGGCCTGACACTCGTCGTCCACTGCTGGACAATTCCTTCAATCTGGGTCACAAGATCTACACCTTGGAATCCAACATGGTAGCAGCAAACATGTTGCTGACAGGATTGACAAAGGAACATGACAAAAATGGCAAGTTCAACCATTCCACAGCCATGTCACAGGTAGTAGGCCCTGTTAAACAAAGCTATCTCTCATGGTCAACAACGCCATAATTGGGGCACGCATCACAGAACGAGTCCAAACTCATTCAAGGTATCATTAATGTCATTATGATGCCATCAACACGATGGGGATCCAAGCAGCACTCGAAAAAGTCAACAATGTGACACCATGACAAAAATGTGCAATAGCCAAAGTCATTGCATGTGTGCTTACAGGCACTCTACACACCATCATATCCACTCTGAGCACAGTCTACATCAAGCCACACCATTTATTACCCACAACTATGCGAACCCGAGCCAAAACCGTCAAACTCAACATACAGTCACGGATCGTTACGTCACACGTCACAGGACAGCACCACAGCAACCAACGGCTGCAAGCATGCCCGCATGTGACACATTGACAATGAGGGACAGGAAGGTGGGGAAAAAGCGGTAGAATGAGGAGATGGATAGGTAGATGAGGACATGGCAGGAGGAGGAAAGGTGAAGGAGCAGGCAAGACAGGCAGCACACAACTGCCAACCAACACCAATGAGAAAACAAACTGGCTGACCACATTCATGATGATACAGGCACAATCTGGCGCAGGTCCATCAAGACCTTAATAAACTGAAACCAGAATTGTGGTGGCCAAGGGAATGCAATCGACAGGAGCACCCAGCACAGCATAAAACTGCACCTGAATGATGTGGTGGTGACATGATATGATGGAGTGGTCCATGGCAAGACCTTAATAAACTACACCTGACAACATGCACACACACTCCCAAGCCAATGACACCTCAAGAATCAGTATGAACAACTTAAAAATGGTATGGCAACCATTGACAACCCAACAACCACGATGGCTTACCACCTTCTCCAGAGCTGCCAAGCACTCCATGGGCCAAGAAGTGACTTAACTTTGTCATAAACATGTCAAGCGATTCCCTATGGAGCTTTCAAAACTTGCGAGTTTGTGAATAATGGGACATACTTCCATACCACTGCCTCCAAATTCTGCTGTGAGACATTTAACTTTGATCTACAGTCATCATCAGGTGTTTTAGTTCGCATATATTGATGAATACACACCACAATTCATAAACATTTGTTAATAACTTCATATATGCAGAATTTTGAGATGATACTAGCATTTCATGAGTAGCTGCACCTATGATGTGCATCGATTCCATATTTCGAGGTGTATTAAACTGTGAACAATATATTTTATTCATGTTTTGGTGATGTAGTAATGCACACCTGAATTTCAGGAGATAAGTTCCTTGAATTATAAAGTTGCGAGTCCCCTCACATGCTGCTGAATCTATGGCTATTAAAATTATCACATCTAGTGGGTCCTTTATTCTGTTTGAAGCATATATAAGCATGTTGCAATCACTTCAAGAGCATACTGAGTCGATTTCCAGTGACAGGCTCTCTGAGCTATATTCTATGTCACTATGGGCATCCTGTTGCCCATGTCCTGAAATAAAATTATCTCTAAGGTATTGGATGTCAAAATTATTCTGCATCTTGAGTATGATTAAAATAAAGCAATTAACAAGATATAGAGCAAAGCATCAAAGCGTCGAAAGTGTGATCACGTGATGTAACACTGAGTTATCTTATCATTCTCATGTGATTGTGTCAAGCACATCAATGAAATTCTTAAAATAGATTGATCATATTCATTATGTAGATCAGAGCATATGATGGGAGAAGACCAAGAAAGTGTGTGTAGAGACCTGTAGATGACAGTCAACAAGTGCTGGTTGCTCTTATTGTACGTGAGTAAGGTCAAATCTGTACTTGGAAATGTAACATATTAGCATTGTCAAACTTGCTCATGTGACCATACCAAAACATTGTCAAAATGGTATCAATGATTTCATTACTACACACCATGTGTACAGGCATATCAGGACGGAACATTCATTTTTTGTGACAATTTCATGACAACTTTCTCTTCTTTGACAATTGGTTTTTAACTTTGTCTGTATACTTCCACTCAACTACCTTCAGAAATTTGAGTGAATTCAAAGGAAATGATTGTAGAAACTCACCTGTTTCCCTTCCTTTTTCTGCAGCTTTTGAATGACAAGGGAGATGGGGTGAGCAGAAGCAATGTCAACCTGTTTGGTGCAAAGTCAAACAGACGGAATGGCAGTCTAGTCAGCTTGTTTGGAGTTGGACTCTGGTTCCTCAGTAGACGGCTGTCCAGATAGACAGGTGAAATCAAGAAATAGCTTTTCCACGATGTAATAGCATTCAGTATACTTGTTCCACTCTTCGGGACTGTTGGCTTCAGTTGAGGTGAGTGGGAAAGGGACCATAGCAATTGAAGAATGTATTGTCTTGATGTCCACAACCTGAAGCCCTTCATAACCTTGGTAGCAACACACAGTCAACATTCCATATGACTCTGACAGCAGAGTTGGATCTGGCTCAGAGAAGATAGACACAAGCGCCAACCCACGATCTTCATTGCACACATTCATATGGAGGTAATAGAATACTTTGGCGAAACCAGTTATGCTTCCCAGACATAGCTAGAATGAAAGTCAAAACCATTGACAGTGTACTAGTAGAAGTACCTGCACCTTCACATTCCGTGCCATGCAAGTATTTCACTGTTCCACATCGAGCATCACACCTTTACTTATTGGTCCTCGGGTGGAGAACTCCTTACAATCAACTGGGATTGATAGATAATTGCAACTAAAGATAAAAAACAACTGTTTATAGGAAATGTTGAACTCCAAACTGTCGGGGGGGGGGGGTGGGG
This sequence comes from Amanita subjunquillea, assembly GCA_020011035.1. Taxonomy (NCBI): domain Eukaryota; kingdom Fungi; phylum Basidiomycota; class Agaricomycetes; order Agaricales; family Amanitaceae; genus Amanita; species Amanita subjunquillea. Next base: position 519,977 of record JAEBUT010000019.1, on the reverse strand, counting down.
GGGGGGAAACACTGTTTGAATGATGAAGTTGAACTCCCAACTTCACAAACAATCAAACAGAAATGTCTTCCTTCACCATTGTCGCTTACTTCGCTGCCCTCGCCTTTGCCCTGTTGGTCACTGCATGTGGCCATTACTATATTGAACCAGTGGATCTCCTTTCGCCCTTTGTCGCTGCCGCCCATGACTTTCCCCTCGAGGTCTTCGTTGAGACCCATATCACCATCAACGACTTCGATTTTGCCGACCTCCCCAAGTTGCATGAACACCCTGCAGAACTCATAGAACCTACCGCTGCCATCACTACACCCCCCATCGTCGTCCGCCCTCGTAACGCAATGCTGCAAAATGTCAGCAACTGCCTCGCTGAAATACTTGTCCTTTACAACCAGTTCGCCGAACCCTTGGATTTTGTCACGGGGCTCACCATCACCACCGACCCCCATTCCCTTACTCTCGAAGAAAGGGACTCAGCACTAGCGCAGGCAAAACAACTGCAGCTAGCAGTATGAAGTCTCCAATGGTGGGCTGAGACGGCAGCCGCAGATTTAGGCAACGTCGTCACCTGGCTCAAGTCGCGACAGGATCATGCCTGGACATCCGCATGGTAGAAGCCGGTGACTTCTCGCATACAAAGGGGGTAATGTTACAGTTCCTTCCTCGTTTTGTCTTCCTGTTTCATGTATCGTTTCGTATCCATCATTTCTCCTTACACTGCACATCGTACTGCCTGGACGCTATCTCCTTTCATAGCTACCTTCACATTCCCTTTCTTAGGTAGTCACTGCTTTGTTCCCTTTATAGCCTCCTTCGTTCTCTGATCGTATATAAACCCCATGTACTGTAGAGTAACTCCAGTTCCAACTTAGACAAGTTTTGCTCTCAACAACGATCGACTTGAACACTCTTCTCTCTCATCGTTCTCAAGACCTTTGTCATCGTTTGACTTAGCGTCTAGACCTTTGTCCAGTGGCTGGGAGCGGACCGAGACTCTGCTTGTCACTGTTGACTTAGAACGAATCACGACAAGGGCATTGTCCGTAACACAAATGTTACAGTCAATTTCGATTCCCTAACTGCGACCCTAACCTAGGGTTCCCTGATCCTGCAGGGATTGATCTGGTTTCACCCCCTGGTATCAACCCCTGTATCAACCCCTGGTTTCAGCCCCTGTATCAGCCCCTGGGTTTCAACCCCTGTATCAGCCCCTGGGTTTCAACCCCTGTCTCAGCTCCTGTACCAGCTCCTGTATCAGCTCCTTGTCTCATCCCCTATACTCTGATACATGTAGCGTACTCCTAGGTCTCCAGGTATATAAGTAGCTAGGTAGAGCCTGTAGCTCCCCATCTTGATCTTAGTCGAGTAACAGTCTTAGCTCTGGACCACCCTTCTCTACTTCTCTCCTAGTCTAGGGTTAGAACCTAGGGCTATGGCCTTCGACTGTAACAACCATTTTCACGTGCTAGGTGGTGAAGGCAACGCCGTTCTCGAATGAGTTGAATCTCATTCAAGACTCCTCCCATGTTTGGTTCATTTTTGCTCGCTGTCCTGGTCCGGTCACATTGTGGTGTGGGGCCGCCAAATACAACATTGCTAATATGTGACAGACGTGTTAGAAAATAGGAGAATATTGAGGGCAAATGCACATGGGATCTCCTTCAAAAACTTCCAAACGGCGACTCTTACAGATGAAAAGAGGGCCAGTAGTTGGGGTGTGTTGTGGAGAAATTTGCGTAAGATGTCTTCAAACCCAGGTATCAGTGCTATAACACGGTCAAATAGTTGCAGGCTGTATTCGCGGAGCACGCTGGGATATTTGCGTGTTAAGTAATTGATCCAAAGTTTAATTGACTCACGGTCTGCTTTCGGGATCTTCAACCTCAGCGAGGATGGCAGCAGCCGTTATGAAGCTGGCAGCAGCCTTGCAACACGCAAAGCCACGTTACCAGCCGTCACCAGGCGCGGGAGGTTTTGTTGATGACGCAGAGGAGCAGGCGAGCAAGCGGGTAGCGGAGGAAGCGGATGAGGGCAGGAGAGCCTAATTAGACTAAATACTATACATTTACCTTGAACGTATCATCCCGGTTTGAGAGCACCTGATTGCGATTGATCTTCAATGTTCTTGAAAGCGAGAAATTGCAAATGACTAGATAGGAATGTCAGAACATGCCCATAAACTCATATTAAAGCAAATAGTAGTCCTGTCACACTATACAACCAAAACTGCAACCAATCCTGTCTCAAAACGAGATGTGAAAGAGATGCTTCTGAATTCCCCATAATAAATGTGCTAATTACAGGAAGAATGTGATACAGACTTGCAGTACATGAGAAAATTTGCCTACTCGAACCTAATAGCCATAATCTTTGAGAAACTGCCTGATGGCTTGAGTTTTATCTTTGGGAATAATAGAATAACCGTTCTTTTGGCGCTGCACTGGGCATCAACAGAAGTGCATGAAAATGAGAAAATTACGCACCGATTGTGCCATCAATGTCTGATGCTGAGGGAAGGGTGCTGAAATGACATGAATATCATCCTCGGAAATCCTCTCCCATACTGCATATGAATGACCACCCACGAGAATCCACAAAGCTTCTTCATGACAACCATCACGAGGGTCGTGGACCCAGCAAATGGCCCTTTGTGAGGTGATCTCAATGACAACAACATCCCTGTACTCCTCAAACCGCAAGGACCAACCATCTTTAAAGATCTTCAGCCCAGAAATAGCGAATTGGAGTGGCACGACCTGGCAGTCGAAATCCATTGTTTGGATAACGCGTGACCGGTGACCAGCCTGAGGCCCAGTGAAAAGTCCGGATGCCCAAACTCGTCCAAACTCGCCAACATGCGTCAACAACTGGTCCAAATCGCTATTCGCGCATTTTTACGCTTGTATCCGCCTGCATGCTACTCTCTTCTTGGTTTCATGCATTTTCACGCTTGTACCCACCCGGACACGGATGTCTATTTCTACCATATTTAGATATTAGAAATGGTAATCAAATATTTCGAAAACTTTGCTTAAGTCTGTGCTTGTTGAATGGAACTGCGCCCCCCCCGGTCCGATAATCTCAAGAAGGTCAGGGTCTGCAGGTGCCCAAAATACTTGAAGCACAGCAAACTTGGAACATGGATTACTACAGCAACATACCGGTGACATGAGAAATATAGAGAGGTTGAATGAGCCAAAACTTGGTTGGAGCTTCTGGAGCGCTTTGGCAGATCGCGCGCACATTTAGACACTGCCAAACAGGTACGTTGATGTATTTTATTCAAAACAATGTAGGGCGCACCGAACCGTCAAACATTTTGCCAGCCGCCAAGCCAGCCACTGAGCTCTTCGCAACATGCAGAACATGAAGAACACTCATCTGACTCTGGATCTGATGAAGAAAACTTTGCTAATGGTACTCCTGGTTTCGACACTGATGATGAATCACCAGCCAATGGGCCCTTTGGACCAGCTAATGCGGAAACGCAAGATGTCTGGAGTCAAAATATTGAAGATGATGTTGAATCTGACGAGGATATGCACGAACAAAGTGGAAGGCAAGGGTCTCTACCCCAAGTGTGTCTTCCAAAGCTTCAATTTATACAAAAAATGATTGAAGAGATCAAAAGCGCGACGCTTGAAGACAACATTGAACATGAAGAAAAGCTAGATGCCATCCGAAACCTGACCAACTTGACATTACACCTGGATTGTTTATCAGGTCTCTCCATCTGACTCTTCAAATCTATCATAGCAAATGGCTCGCAAAAGTTGTACAACGAAGTCTGCAAGTCGCTTATTTGGTTCAATTCAGCTATAAAAATCGATTTGTACTACATTGTTCAGCAAAAACTGGAGGAAGCTATGGGTATCACGCAAATATCAACTGCCATGTGCCCCCAGAGTTGCATTGCATACACAGGACCTTTGCTCTGCGAAACTGGACAAAATATAGTGATCATTGATGATCTCAAATGATCATCTGCACTCATCTCATTTCATTGTGCCTCGTCCAGAACAGCTGTGATCACCGGTGATCATTGATGAATATCAATTTGTTATCATGAACCATAGTGAGCAGACGTGAGTCAACTGTTAACAGCTTTTGCCATCTGAACCCGTTTCTTCCTGATTGGTTGTTGACAATGGTGAGCGAACGTGAAACAACGTTAGCAAGCAATCTACATATAAGATCATTATGTAGTATGTTTGATTCATGAGCACCTTTGCAGATAAGAAAGTAGGCAATTAGAATGGACCATGAACTATCACTTCTGTTCACTAGTGTACATGCTCATTAATCATAATCTATGATGAACACAGGTGATAACAGACAATCACTGAAGATCATTGATGATCATCTACATTTTTCCTTCCAAAAATGGTTTTGTCCAATTTCACGGCACATACAGGACCATTTGCAGAGCTTGATAAATGTCCAAAGTGTGACACACCTAGGTACCACCAACTACCACCTGGATCGAACCGCGAGCCGCAACCGCAGCAAAAGTTCTATACAATTCCTCTTGGACCACAGCTAAGCACTCTGGCAAAGTCCAGAAAGCGCTTTCAAGATGTGCTATCAAAATCACAAGACAACCAAAATTATCCAGCAATTAGAAGAAACCAACAGTTGGATACCAATCTATGAAGACATTTTCCATGGCACCGAGTACATTAATGCATATTGGTGTGGACAGATTTGTGATAATGATACACTCATCATGTTCTCAATTGATGGTGCACAACTATATTGCGACAAAATTTCAGATTGCTGGTTTGCAATCTGGATTATTCTTAACTTAAGCCCAGATCTACGATACAAAAAGAAACATATTTTACCTGCTCTCTTTGTGCCAGGCCCCAAACCGCCTAATAATATGGAATCCTTCCTGCTGCCTGCACTTTGCCACTGTTCTGCATTGCAAAAGGATGGCCTAAAAGCCTGGGATGGCTGCGAGCAGAAATTCATTGTCACACGGCCTTTCTTTGCATTTGGAACTGCTGATACCATTGGCATAACATTTCTGAATGGTTTAGTTGGACACAACGGCAGTCATGGGTGTCACTTACATTGCGGTTTCCGTGGGCGACACAAACCAAATTCACCAACCTATTATGCCGCAGCCCTTCAGCCAGAAAATTATAGTGTCGCAAATTGCATGAACCCCGACTTTGATATCAGCAACCTTGGTCAACCCAACCCTTCGCAATACATTCAAGACTTGAAGATGTTACTTTTATTGTCTTCTGAAGCAGCATTCAATTGGCGTCGGCTATTAACTGGGATTGTGAAGCCAAGTATTTGCCTTGGTTTCCAGGACGATTGCAGGTTCGCCGTCCCATCATGTTTCCCCCTGGATCTGATGCATCTGGTGAGTATAAACATACCACAGCATCTGATCGCAATCTGGCGCAATTCATCAAATGACATAAAGTATACTGCCATCAAGCCAGACTTTATTGTTTTAGACGATGATGAAACATGGAAACAACATGGGAAACTTGTCGCTGAAATGAGACCATTTCTTCCTTCCTTGTTTAATTGACCACCTCGCAATCCAGTGGAAAAAATTAATTCTCAATATAAGGCAACAGAATACCAGACATATGTATGGGGTATTGGCCCTGCTGTATTCTGCCTCGTCCTCCCACATGACCTTTGGACTCACTTTTGCAAATTGGTTTGCGCCATCTGCTTGCTAAATCAACATCAGATTACCTGGGATGAATTGAAAACCGCTGACCAAATGCTGATTGAATGGGAAATGGAATTTGAACATCAGTAGTATAAGCGCCAAGTAGACCGCCTGCACTTAATGAAACCATCCTTGCATGCAGTCCTCTATGCTGCTCGTGAAACTGCTCGGTGTGGGCCTCTTAACCTCATTGCTCAATGGGCACTTGAAAATACAATTGGAAATCTTGGACACAAAGTCAGGCAACCGTCAAATGCATTTTCAAACCTTTCAGAGTGTGCTCTGTTGAGAGCGCGCTTAAATGCTCTTTCAGCACTTGATCCAGAGTTTGAGCCCAGAGCATCCATTGCCCACAGGTGCTCACAACCTTGGGAATGGATTTGTTCTTCTTCCCTGGCGGGATGAAAGTGTATGGCACCTACCTGAAGCTCATATTGAGGCGCTACAGGAATATCTAAGTCAAGTCGGACATGAGAGCATAGATGTTAAGTGGGTCAAATGATGGGCGCGGCTGTGGCTTCCCAACGGCCAAAATGTATGATCTTGATGGGGTGAAGATTATAGTAAGTGAAATACTTGCATGGCACGGAATGTGAAGGTGCAGGTACTTCTACTAGTACACTGTCAATGGTTTTGACTTTCATTCTAGCTATGTCTGGGAAGCATAACTGGTTTCGCCAAAGTATTCTATTACCTCCATATGAATGTGTGCAATG
>JAEBUT010000019.1:503362-513553 GCA_020011035.1 Amanita subjunquillea | reverse complement strand
CAACTCTGAACTGGGATTTACGGGGGTCTGGGGGCTTGCAGCCCCCAGCAAGCTGAAGGGGCGAGACAACGGTTGCAGTTCGAGCAACGCAAGGACACGCCAAAGGCAGGGCCCCCTGAAGCTTGTCTATGACAGTGATACAATACTCTTGTCATCACAGATATATGACTCTGTGTCTAACAGACACATGAGCTCATCGTTCATGACAGTGATGACCACTGAGACAAACTATGTCTGATGGACATATGATTGCTGCTCAACACTCTTGTCATCATGGATGTATGACTTTATGTCTGATGGACATATGAGCTCATTGCTCATAACAGTGACAACCACTGAGACAAACTATGCCTGAAGGACATACAATTGCTACTCAACAGATTGATGATGAAGATGATAAGGGAAATGATGAGGTTGCTCCTGAGGAGACTGCAGAAGCCTGGGACAAAGTTATGTGCTGCGAAATTGGACAAAACCGTTTTTGGAAGGAAAAATGTAGATGATCATCAATGATCTTCAGTGATTGTCCGTGATCACCTGTGTTCATCATAGATTATGATTAATGAGCATGTACACTAGTGAACAGAAGTGATAGATCATGGTCCATTCTAATTGCCTACTTTCTTATCCGCAAAGGTGCTCATGAATCAAACATACTACATGATGATCTTATATGTAGATAACATTTTAACATTGTTTCACGTTCGCTCACCATTGTCAACAACCAATCAGGAAGAAACAGGTTCAGATGGCAAAGGCTGTTAACAGTTGACTCACATCTGCTCACTATGGTTCATGATAACTAATTGATATTCATCAATGATCACCAGTGATCATGGCTGTTCTGGACGAGGCACGATGAAATGAGATGAGTGCAGATGATCATTCGAGATCATCAATGATCACTATATTTTGTCCAGTTTCGCGGAGCAAAACAAAGTACTAATAGACGACAACAATGTAGAAATGGACGTCGAGTTGTACACTGAGCCCTGGCCTAGGCCGAGCCGCATTTGGGGGCTTAGGCTCGGCCCCACTTTCTCCTAGGCCCCAGCCGCCTTGAGCCGGGCCTGAAAAACACTACGGGTGGGACGCGAGCGATGGACGTCCCGGACCTCAGAAACCACCTAGCAATACTGGTCCATGAATACTGAACCGCGATATAATTTAGTCAGTGAGCACTGAGCAGTCGAGAGGCGACATGAGCCTCAAGGGAACGGACGGGTGTACCAGAAATTTGCATGAAGTTTGTAACGGCTAGGATGGTCACCGGTTGTCGAACGGTGTTCCCACGATGCCAGCATGCTCACCACTCTCCGGCTTAAGTGTCTCATAGAAGGCGAAGATATCGTCTTTCCAGTTACCGCGGTGCGCGATGACGAGTTAGCGACTTGAAGAAATCGATACGAAATGAGCGAGACAAGGGTAGTTTAAAGGATGTCGATCCTCACACTCTAGAATTGTGGAAGGTGAGCGTCATCGACGAGCTACTACATGAAATGACATTACTTTTCTCAGCCTAAGGACGCCGTCGATGCCGAGCCACGCAACACTCTCGTTGAACGTATCGGGCTCCTCGGTGATCTTCGAAATTTGCAGATGAATTAGACCCTCGAAAACCGTCTTCAGTATCTTTCCAACACAACCCGCCAGAGACTACATCCACATAATTGTAAAGGTCCGCTGCCGGTGAGTAAGACTGGATCTTGCACCTGAGCGTTACTGACAAGATTCCGCCCATAAACATTTCCCTTTATCAACTCCACAATTTGAATGCGTTCTTGCTCTTGGTTTGGTCGTCAAAATCATTTCCCAACCCTTCCTATGTCTGCTCTGCGTCCGTTTTCTATTGGCAGGAATCGTTGCGCCTTTGGATCACCCAGCCGAAATCGGTTTGTTACGGATGTTCCTGCTAATGTATCTCTTACCCACACGTACTAGCTCATAACAAGGCTCTTGCAATGGCGAATGCAGCACCGTCACCGTCCAGTGTTTCCACGGACACGAAGAAATACAAGATAGAGCAGGAAGATCACCCGATTTATAATGACGTCCCGGTGATCGACGAGGCCCCCCCATCACCATCTACCACCCAGTCCTCGCCGAGTTAAAAGATATGTTGAGGAATCCGACGAAGGTGGTAGACGAACACGAAAGCCAACGTGTCAATGATACAGCAAAGCTTGTTCTCGCATCGACCACGATATATGATAGTGAAAAAGAACGCGGTAAAGCAATTTATGGCCACCTCAAGGCCCTTCTTGAAATCAACACCCTTGACGAAAATGTGAAGACGAAGGATGACCGAGGTAAGATGGTGGCAGCAGCTGATTTTATATTTGAGCAAGAGATTAAGGACAACGCCTTCGAATCGAAGAAAGCCCCGTAATCTTGGTGAGCTGAAGAATGAGCTTGGGATAAATGGACAGTGTGGTCCACAAAATGCTTTGACGCTACGCAAGCACCTCGCGGCGAAGAAGGTTGGTATTTATGATCCCTACTTTCCTCGTTCCTGACACTTTTGAGGATAGTATAATGGCCTTCGCGATGCAACCTGCTGCCCTGCATCACAATTTCGGTTGCAGGTCCCTATATCGCTATCGGTGGAGCCGTTTTCGCAGATATATTCGTTGTTGAGGCTTTCACGGATTTTATCTACATGGGAGGTCAACCCTTTGGCAACGAACGGACACTCGCTCTATCCCGGATATTCGCTGCTGTCGCTCAAGCTGTTAGGGGTTTGAGCCGATTTTATCATGAGCTCCGCTCGGGCGCGACAGCCGACGTCCATCGACTACTTCCCAGCCCTACCTACTATGACAACAGGGAACCAGATTTACCCCTTGTCTTTGACCGTCGTTTCACCTACGAAGGAAGGCAGTCTGGCGAATACCGACGATCGCTGTTCTGTGCCACGTATGGTGACAAAGATGTCCTCGTCAAATTCTGTGAATCATACCACGGGGAAGGCCATCGCAAAGTTGCCGAAGTTGGCTTCGCGCCGGAGCTTTTCTTTTGCGACAGAATGCAAAGGGGGTGTAATGATGGTCGTCATGGAGCGGTTGAAAGCTCGGGATGCATACCACCACTTTAGATTCACTCTTTTACCAGCGAGCATCCTGGATGACTTGAAATCGGCCATAGATGTCCTTCACGAAGCTGGTCTTGTATTTGGAGATCTGCGCCGACCAAATGTTTTGATCAAGGAGACTGATGAAGGGGAAGTGCAAGCGCTGCTGGTCGACTTTGAATGGGTTGGACTAGATAACCAGGCAAGGTACCCGCCTTCTCTCAATGACTCTGAATGATAGCTTGGGCTGTGGGAGTAGGGCCACATACACTCATGAAAAAGGAGCATGATTTAGAAATGATCAGGCAACTTAACATTCATCCCTTTTGAAATGGTGTTGAATGGAATAGGGGAATGCAAAGTTGATGAGTCAACCATTTTGGAATGGCTGATTTGGTTGTGATGGAAGTGGAATGAATTGATTTAACTTTGGTAGGATTTATAACTCTAGTTGTGAGTTTGAATTTGATATCTAAGCCTGCTTGATGTTGGAAGTTGCCACAGCTATATATAAAACAGTTGATTTAAATAAGATGTAGCCAGTATAGCTAAGGTGTTAACATGTGTATCTGTTTTTGTGTGGTGGATGGTTCAATTCCAGGCTCAGCCACTTTTTTAAAATGTATTCCATCCCCTTGCTTGATATTTTGGTTGCAATATATTTCAATATTTAATGCAGACTCTAAATTAAGTGATTCTGTGGATCTGAAACATGACTAAAACATATCACTTAGCTTTTCAATTACTGATTCCACTATCCCAAAATGTTTTATTCTAGAGATATTCAAACCCCATTTCTATCTGTGGTGATGAAATAAATGCTTTTTGCCACTCAAAAACTCCTAATTTATTTAGTCATTGCAGAATAACTTCAGAAGCATAGTCAAAACATATGATTTGTTTGCCACTCCATCTATCCCTTACTCAGGTATGAAATATTTCATTCTGTGCACATTTCACTCCTTTTTTGGCTGTTCCAAAACATCTCTGTGCTGGTGGTTTTGAAATTAGAGCTGAAATGTGGCTGAAATATATTAATTCTTTAACCTTTCATTTACAGCTATTTTTAATCTAGATGGCATAAACATATTATTCCCAAGTACCTCAGAAATAAATATTTATGCAGCCTCTAAGTTGCCTGATTACATCCTTATGAAATTGGAGCAGAAATGTGGCCAAAATATATTACTTCTTCAACATTTCATTTACAGCTTCTTCTAACCCAAAACATTTATTCTGGAGATATTTCAGCCCTACATCTGCTATCTGAAATAACCAGTTTCATCACTGTAGAATTATATCAGAAACTTGTACCTGAAATGCATCATTTCTCTGAATTTTGTAATCATTTTTTACTAACATGAAATTATTTATTCTGTTTCCATTTCAGCCCTATTTCAGCAATCATGAAATCACCCCCATGTAGTAGCAGCCTTGTTGTCTCAGCCTCATCTCATCATTATTCAGCCTCATCTCATTGTCTCAGCCCTTGCCTCATCCATCATTCAGCCCTTGCCTCAGTCTTGTTGTGTCAGCCTTGCCTTATCTGTCATTCAGCCCTTGCCTCATCTGTTGCTCAGCCCTTGCCTCAGTCTCATTGTGTCAGCCTTGCCTCATCTGTCATTCAGCCCTCACCTCATCTGCTGTTCAGCCCTCACCTTGTCCATTGTTCAGCCTTGTTGTTCAGCCTTGCCTCACCTTGTCATTATTCTGCCTCATCTCATTGTCTCAGCCCTTGCCTTGTCTGTCATTCAGCCCTTGCCTCATTCATCACTCAGCCGCTGTTATGATGACAAGTCATTGTCCAATCTAATCAATGATGTAATGCCACAAGGATTGTTTGAGACAATAACAAAGTAGAGTCTGGTGAAACACGATTGAGTAGACAGCACAAATGAGACTCAGGCAGACAAGTGAGGCAGATGAGAGCATTTGAACAACAACTTTGACAATCTCACCAGAACTAGTAGTTCCCAGAGATGATAACTTGTGCATTACAAGCTAAGTCAAACTTAAGACAAACTCTAGTATTTATACCTAAACCTACTGTCTGTAAAAGGTAAGGAATGTGCTAGAGAATGATCTCATAGCAACATCATAGAAATGAAACAAAGGTAAGCATATGTCATAGATGAAAAGGGTCACACTTATGTGAGCAGTGACATTGCATAATCATAGAAAAGTGGTGGTGATGCATAGGTGTTCAATAAAGGAAGGTGCTGACATAAGGAAAATGAAAATGTTTGCATAGGTTGTAACACTAGCTCTCCTTTAGAGAACTTGTCCACAAGTACTAGTCCAATATGATACAAAAATGAACAAAGTCAAGGGCTTACTTGGCATTATTAAATTTGGTTTTGGTCCACCAAGCTGGCTTTCCAAGGCAGAATTCTTTGTCATTACTATCTGGGCCATTTTGGTTATTAAACTAAGCATGGTGTTTGTCATCATTGTTGAAGGTGACAGTACCAGGGTGGGTTCCCTGTTGGTATCCTTGGTGAGTTTGGCAGGTGGTGCGTGGGTGTGTAGGTGGTGGGTGTGAAGGGCAAGGTGGTTGTTGATGTTCAAGGTGTGCTGATGGTCCAGGGGTTGATCCAGCATCAGCGGTTCAATTGTTGATGAGTCTAGAGAGGATGACTCAGTTTGGGATGTGCTGTGACATCAGGTGTCCTCAGGAGTTACAAATAAGGCACTGAGGGCAGTGTGGCTGTTTTCATGGTGCCTGTGGCATAGTGGGTGCATTCCCTTTTTGTCTTGGTGGAGTGACTGGGTTGACAGATGTGAAAACAATGGGAGGATTGATGGGTATAGTGGAGGATGTCAATCATTCAGGTTGTCTTGTTGTGAGAGGAGTCCTCATCATAAGTGGAACTGTAGAGTCAAGTTCAGCAAGCATCTGAACTACTACCTGTGTCTCATCTCCATTAGGGATAGTGCATGGCATGGCAGTCAGCCTTGGTGGGAATTTGTTGTTGACTAAGATAGCAGTGGCAAGGGTCTTCTTCTTTGCTTCTTCTATCTGTCCGAGGATGTCACCAATTTGGTCCTGAATTTCATCAGAGATGTCAATGATCTCATGTTGGTTAGGGACACAGTAAATGGGGTTGAACCAGGAGTTGATCTTGATCAAGTTCCTGACATTGTTTGTTTGAGGCAGGATGCATATGCAGTTAGCTCAAACAAGTTTGATGGCATTGATGATGTATTGTTCAATGTCAGTTATTAATAGGCAGTGGAGGAGATCCAGGGCAAGCTGATCAAGATTGATCTGGATAGACTTCCCACACTAGGTGATTGATGTTGATGAAAGTTTTGACAAGGTGAGTGCAGTCAAAGTTAGTATGCTTGATTGCAATCTGTCTGCATGTGGTTTGCTGGAAAGTATTCTCCAGACTTGTGCAAGACAAACAATGATTGCTTGATCCAGTTTGATCTGGGCAAAAGCACAGGTTCTCCTAATTCAACCAAGTATTTGTGGATAGGTAGAACAAGCAATAAATGCTCCTGAAAATCCATGAGTTCCTCAAGTTGGAATGGTTTGTGGACCTCAAGCCTCTGTCTGATATAGAATATCTGTTCAGCTACTGCTGGTAGCTTGGCTGCCATCTGCTGGACTGTTTTGGGTGCCATCTTTGGTATCCATTGGAGCATTCAATGGAAAGTGTCCCTGATGACTCTCAGGTACCACATGACTAATATTTGATTGTGTAGTTCCTGTCAGTAAATCTTCTCACATGGGCAAGGAGGGGATTTGAGCTGTGGTGGTTGAGGTGGGTGTTGGTGTAGTGGTACTACAAGGGTAATTGGTCTGTGAGAGATGTGACCTCAGCATGATGATGTTGTTAGGGTTGAAGTCAGAAGGGGCATCATCACATGGGTTAATAAGCCTGGGGGGTGTAGTGGCAAGCCTAGCAATGTAAGGGTTAAGGGATTGTCCTTGTTCATTGACTGCATGGTATGTGGAGTAGATGTGTGCAATGGGCAAGGATGAGCAAGAAGACATAAAGTGTATTAGCAATGCAAAGATTGCTGGGGCTAGTGGAGTCATCTTCTGCTTTGATATGTCTCTAGAAGTTCTTCTGTGTTTGTCAAATTGTGTTCAGGTTCCCAAGTATTATGTGACATGTCATAACCTTTCCATTTGATGAGATATTGATACAAGTTTCCTTTCTTGCAATGTGTCATGATTGCTTCAACTTCATACTCTTCTTGTCCATTGATGAGGTCAGGAGGTGGTCTCATTTCATTTGGTCCATGTGCATCAGTTTCCTCATAGGGCATAAGGAGTGCAGCATGAAACACTGGATGGATTTGCCATTGGCTGGGTAATTTTAGCCTATATGTCACTGGTCCTAGAACTTTTTCTATAGAGAATGGTCCTTCTTGTTTAGGGGCGAGTTTTTGTGTTTTATATGGTATCCAGAGATTTCTGGAATCTAACCATACTCTGTCACCTTCCTTGAAGGGTTTAGAGTGGTGCATGGTGTGTTGTGTCATTTTTAGACATGCTAGTTCATGTGTGACTAGTGCTTCTTCTCTTGCTTTGTTCCTAATAAAAAATTTGGAGTCAGGATGGATCCAGCCTAGCAAATCACCAATGGCATCTCTTTTCTTTCTTGTAAAAAAGAAGGATGGAAAATTACAGCCAGTACAGGACTATCAACAGTTAAATGAAATGACTATCAAAAATTGGTACCTGCTACCCTCATTGGCAAATTAGTGGACAAATTGTCTAAAGCCAAGATATTTTCTAAAATGGATAACTGTTGGGGTATAACAATGATTGCATTAAACAGGGTGACAAATGGAAAGCAGTGTTCAGAACCAACAGAGGGCTTTTTGAATTGCTAGTCATGTTTTTTTGGTTTAACAAATTCCCTGGCAACATTCCAGACAATGATGAATGTCATTTTCTGGCAGGAAGTTGCAGAGGGATGGGTTGTCATTTATATAGATGACATATTAGTGTTCTTGTCTACACAGGATGAGCATACAAAACATGTCAATCACATACTGGCAAAGTTGGAAAATCACAAGCTGTCTCTGAAGCCAGAGAAGTGTTGGTTTGATCAACCAGAAATTGACTTTTTGGGCCTGGTCATTAGTAAACAAATGGAAACTGGCAAGGTTAAAGCAATTGCAGAATGGCCAACACCCACCTGTAAGTGAGAGTTACAGGGGATTTGTAAACTTTTATTGACACAGCTCAAAGGAGAGGGTTTTTAACCCGGAGGCAGCAGACAGCAGTTGATACCTCCATAAACAATGGATTTGAACAGTTAGCACTCAACTCTGTGATAGTAAAATCCAACAATAACAAACAAATTTTTATTACCATTCAATCACCTGATTTACCTGCTGAAACATCCGCTCTGATTGATTGTGGAGCTGAAGGAAACTTCATTGATGACAAAATAACACTAAACCTAACCAAAGAAAAACTTAAATGACCAATTGAAGTTTGAAACACTGATGGAAACCATTAATCTTAATGGAATGATCACTCATTATGTCCTAATCCAATATTCCATTGAAGGAAAAAACCACAGTAACCAATTCCTTATCACTAAACTTGGTGATCAGAAATTAATACTTGGAATCCCTTGGCTGGAAGAAAACAATCCAACTATTGATTGGAGGAATAAAACTATTCAATTTTGTTTTGCTTGATGTTCAAGCACCTGTGATGCTGATGTCTTTACCCTAATCCAATACTTGTCTTCTCCCCATTGTTGGGTATCCAATGCCACAGGACAAGATTTTATCAATTGTTGGGAATGCTGGCCAATTGAAGGCATCCCAGTAACATGGCTTAATCAGGATTAGGTAACAATATCCAGGGACCCTGTTGTGGAGGAGTGTGACTCGAGGCCATTTAAAATATTGGTCCGAATCTGTGTCCCATTCAATAGCTCCCATTACTGTGCAAACAACCCATAAACCTGCTGACATATCTGCTCTCATTGACTGTGGAGCAGAAGGAAACTTCATCAATGAATGTATATCAAAAGATCTACCAAAGTGTTACAGTTCCTCTTTGTTTGCCTCTCATTTCAGCAGACTACTTCATTTTCATCATTACTATTCATTGACTGTGCATTGTACAGCCTGGATGCTATCTCCTTTTGTAGTTACCTTCATATTTCCTTTCTCAGGTAACCACAGCCTCATTCGCTTTTATAGTTTCCATTGTTCTCTGAATGTATATAAGCCCATGTATGGTAGAGTAACCTCAGTTCCAACTTAGACAAGTTTAGCTCTCAACATTGATTGACTTCAATGCTCTTCTTTCTCATCATTCTCCAGACCTTTGTCATCATTTGACTTAGCGTCTAGACTCTTTGTTCAGTGGCTGGGAGCAGACCAAGACTCTGCTTGTCACTGTTGACTTAGAACAAACCACAATGAGGGCATCATCCATAACACAAGTTGGAACTCAGGAACCACTCAGTGCATCGTCACTAGCCAGACACCATTGATACCAGAACGTCCCAGATCAGACCACTGAATGACTCTGTTTGTTTCAGACAGAAATACTACCTTAACCGAAGAGAACTCTACTTTTCTATGACACACAAAGGCTGGTACTACATCTCAGGAACAAAGCCTGGGTCGCAGGACAACATCAACGGCGCGAGCTCGACGTCAGCGCCCATGTCATATGCTCAAGGCGGTAACTGTCAAATCGGACCTAGCAAGTCGCTAACCAGAACCGCAGGGGCAGACGCTAACTGGTACAACGGTACACATCCCTTTGCGCAGCGGATTGGGAGTCCGCAGAGCCTGAACCCAAACAGGGGTTTCAATGAGGAAAAGACGAGGACCATCAATAACTGGAAGCGGGAAGTCGAAAGGAGATAGCAATTCCGTATCCATACCCCCGTCCGGCTCACAGTAAACACGCATTAAACCCGGATGTACCCGGCTACTGTTACTTGATTTTAATTAAAAATCAATTCTGGGACATGTACGAAGGGCCGGCGTTTCCTCTCAGATCCAGGAGATCAACTCGTGGGATTACAAACTGCGCATATACCACGGTCGTGTGAACATCCGACGCACATTGGATATAAAGACTGTTACCAAGATTGAGGCGTGTTCCAAAAGGACCCAAGGGTTGG
>JAEBUT010000019.1:480288-500719 GCA_020011035.1 Amanita subjunquillea | reverse complement strand
TAGCGTCTGCCCCTGCGGTTCTGGTTAGCGACTTGCTAGGTCCAGATTTGACAGTTACCGCTTGAGCATATGACATGGGCGCTGACGTCGAGCGCGCCGTTGATGGTTGTCCTGCGACCCAGGACGAAATGGTGGAGGCTCGTGCCTTCCCCTTTTTGGATTCCTTTTGTCCGCCAAATCGGGCGAACTTGTTGTACTTGCTGCGTCCTTCCATGAGTTTCATGTCCTTCCAAGTATAGGACTCGTCTTCATGCGGGCGCAGTGCAGCTCGTTCGATGACATGAAACATGTCATTTCTATGGTGGTCCTGGAGACCGAATTTGACAGTCTCATCGCGCATCTCCGGTTCCCAGGACAGGATCTGTGTTACTGTCGGCCACTCCGGCCAGTCGAACGTGTTGTAAAACTCTTTTTTGAACAGGTACATGTAACAGTACCCGCTCCTTCGCCAGGGTTTCTCCTCTTGGATATCCGTGACGGGGCGCACTTGGTAATTTTGGACGGGTCAATGTTTTGACCCAGGTGTCCGTGTACGTGATGTCTTCCCCAACGAGTTTGAGGAAGTTGTCGAGTCCTAGCAGGGGATAGGTGCCAGGGTCGGTTTTCATAATGAGCGGGGGATACCAGGAACGGCGTGTTGTACCTGGTGGGACAGTCCTTCCTCTTGAGACGTGCCTTCATGTACGGATCGGGTCGTTTTCCGTCCAATCGTTCCTGGTTGGCGATCTCCGCGGTCGCCCTGTTGTAACTACGGGTTTTGATGTTCCCGTTTTTGGCGTGCATGAGCCGATTTCGCTCCTTGGCTGACAAGACCAAGCCATTGTGTCGTAGTGTTATGATGTTCCAGCCCATTAGTAAGAGCTGGATGTTCGACGGCGTGTCGAACAGTCGTTGGCGGATCTCCGATTCGGGATCCATATCATGTAGCAGCCCCTCCAGGGTCTGCCTGTCCTTTTCCATTTGTTCGAGCTCTTGCTCGACCTTCTTCTGGTAACGCCGTTCCTCTCGGCGCTGCTTGAGAAGTTCTTCCCAAGCGTCCTCCTGAATTCGGAGGGACTCCTGTTCCAGCTGCCACAGCTGAAACGCGTGTTGTCGTTGTTGGAGACGACGCTCCCGGTGTTGCGCCTTGCGCCATGTGTAATATGCCCGAACATGGGCGTCGCGTTGTCGGTTGTCCGTAATGAGGGCGACCGACCGAGTAATTTCTTCTGCGCACTCCTGCGCCCATTCGATGCCGAATCGTTTACCAGCCTGCACGAGAGTGAGGCCAGTGCGGGGGATGATGAAATTGAATAAGGATGCCATAGTTGCGTCCCTAGTTGTTGCCTTGGACCTTTTAAGTAAAAAGGCTGTCGTCTCTTCTTCTATATCCGCACTTCCTAATGCGAATTTGATGCGGTCAATAACGCACCCGCACTCAATTCTTGGATTTTATTCCACCAAATGACCCAATAGCGTGGTGCCCGGGGTTTCACTCGAGTGTCCTCGTGCTCAGATCGTTAGATCTGATACGTGATTGGTATCTCGAGACTGTTCTCCTTGCTACACGGCACGCTAAAGGACTGCTTTCGCTCGTTCCTGAGCTTTTCCGAGACAAACGGTGTATTCCGCTGACCAGTGCCTGCCTGCACTTTCAATCACACGGAGATACTCTCGTCCGAATGCCTTTTGTAGACAGAAACCTTTCGGTAGTAGTCCCTGATGACGATCAAGGAGACTATCTGTTGTCGACGTCGATGGTGATCCTCGAGAGCGGCTCAGTGGTCACGTGGTGTAACGTGCACCGAGGTCCGTCGCGCAGGCTTGAGGGAACTCGTCGAGGACACGCACGACAGCGAGCAAGAGATGCCCGAGGTGGTTGTCAACGACGGCGAGAGGTGTGGTAGAAAAGACTCTAGATTATGTTAGGACGAATCCCACACAACCACAGGTCTCACGTAGAGAGGAGGAAAAGAGATGTATTGAGACACAATAGACCAGTGAGCTGGGTAAGAGCAAACTATCTAGAGTCTTAGGACTCCTACCTACGGATACGCCCTCCTTATATACCTTTGGTCCTGGTCTGTGCACACAGACTACACTGCCCCCAAGGCTGTGTACGCGCAGCAACGTTCCAGACCCCTCCATAGCCAGACTCGCCCGGACCCCTATGCCTAGACCTTCGTACAGCCACCCATGGCTTACCTAACCGGTCCTTCCATAACAGATCCCCCCAAGCCCCTATGCGTATTGGTATCCTTCCAAGCGTCCGTAGGCCTCCAGGTAAAATATGATAAAATATAGAAAAATAGTAGAAAACGTCCAGAGTCGTAACAGTTTCAGCAAGCAGTAACTGAGTATCAGAACACTCGACCTCCCCCGCCTAGCAGATCATTGGTAAAACTCGAGTTACCGGATCACTACGAAGGAGACCCGGCGCAAGTGGATGCATGGTGCCGAGCCATGGATGTTTACTTTGAGTTAGCACACGAAACGGACTATGGCAGGCATATCTACATCACACTGGGACGAATTAGGAAAGGAAAAGGAGATTGGGCCGGAACATGGGCTGCAGTAAAACTAAAGGAGCAGATTGATAGCGACACCGACTTCAATCAAAAGGTAGCCGAGGAGGGATGGTCGCCGAGATTAACCTACCAGGAACGGAGAGAAGGACACTTTGTTCCTGCCTCAATAGGAGTGGCAGCACATTACCAACGCAATCCCCAGACCCTGAAACCTCCTTTCTTGGGCTGGGCGGATCTTAAACAGCAGATGCATGATTTCTTTATGTCCAAAGAAACCAGGGAACACGCTGTTGAACAAATCCAAAAGCTGCAGCAGGGTAGTTGGGCAGTGGAAGATTACATTATCGAATTCAAGGCTTTGTTACCATTGACAGGATGGAATGCCAGTGCCGCAAAGGATCATTTCCAGAAAGGGTTAAATCCAAACCTAGGATTTGAATTGATCCGAGTCGGGGATTTAGACGCAGGAGATACCCTGGAAAGGATAATGGAAAGGGTTACGGAATTAGCACGGGCATATCGACGAGCGCGGGATGCATATGGTGATCGACAAAAGAAGACGCCATTTAAAGAAGATTATCAAAAAGCTCAACCGGTGGCGCGAACCTATAAACCGGCTCAGGCATCAACGTCTACTCACGATTCCAATGCGATGGATGTGGATAAAGTGAAACGTGCACCGGGTGCATGCTACAACTGCGGAAAGAAGGGACACTTTGCAAGGGAATGCAAAGAACCGAAGAAACATACATGGGCCGAAAAAGGAAAAGGCCGTGTTAGAGAAATAAAGATCAAGGAGCTCACCAAGGAGCAATGGAAGGAATGGGGCAAAGAGAAGGGTTTTGGCGACAGCCAGTAGGCACGCGCTCCGCGCTGCTGGCTAATAGAGTTTCGGTATCGGACAACGATTCTTGTGTAAAAGTACCAGAATTATTATATGAATGTTCTCCCCTCATTCATCAGATACGAAACCTAAGTGTGAGCGTCAAAACAAATCGGCTAACCCCATGGACCCCTGAATGGGTGTTAAGACGAATCTGGCAGGAAGATAATGAAACTGCAGTTCGTTGCCTAAAGGAATGGGTACCGACAAAACGAATCAATGAGATCAATACCAAACTGGTACATGATCTTAATAATCTACCGGAACAGGAAGCGCTATGGAACCTGACGCAATTGCGTCAACAGTTAGTACACGCAACCGGAAAGCAGGAAATAGATCTGCATTGTGTATTAACAACAATGGACACGGGTGAAACAATTAATGTATTGGCATTAGTTGATTCAGGGTGTACGGGTTCCTGCGTCAATGAAGAATTTGTGGAACGACACAAATTAAATAAACGACGGCTAATCAAGCCGCTACCAGTCTACAATGCGGATGGGTCCCGGAACTCAATGGGAAGCATTGAATACATGACACAATTTAAGCTGCGAATTGGGGATCATGAGGAAATAATCGAATGCAGTGTGGCGCGCTTAGGAAAAACAGATTTGTTCTTAGGTCACGACTGGTTAAAACATCATAACCCAGCCATTGACTGGAAGCGAAAAGAAGTACGATTCACGCGCTGTCCAGGAACTTGTTGGACTGCGTCACAGGTGGAAGAGCCGGAAGATGAATCAGACCCGTTAGAGCGGTTAGAGGAAGGCGAACGATTATTGGCGATTGACATTGGGGAACCAGAGCTACAACTGCGATCGGTGGCAACCAATATAGCCGCTAAAGAATCGGAGGCCGCTCAAAAGCGCACTTTAGAGGAAGTAGTGCCTAAACACTACCTAGGACACCGAAAGGTCTTTGAGAAAGAGACCTTTGATGAATTACCACCCCGGCGGCCATGGGATCACGCGATAGAACTTATACCGGGATCAAAACCAGTGGATTGCAAGATATATCCGCTTAACCGGGATGAACAGGCACAGTTGGATGAATTCCTAAAGGAGAACCTCGAATCAGGACGAATTCAACCTAGTAAATCGCCCATGGCATCTCCCTTCTTCTTCGTCAAAAAGAAGGATGGAAAATTACGACCAGTCCAGGATTACAGGCGGCTGAACGAGATGACTATTAAAAACCGATACCCGCTACCCCTTATTGGCGAACTGGTGGACAAGTTGTCTAAGGCCAAAATATTCTCTAAGATGGATATCCGTTGGGGATACAACAATGTTCGTATTAAACAGGGCGATGAGTGGAAGGCAGCTTTTAGGACAAATCGGGGGCTGTTCGAACCACTAGTCATGTTCTTTGGGTTAACGAATTCACCAGCGACCTTTCAAACAATGATGAACGATATATTCCGGCAAGAAGTTGCTGAAGGATGGGTCGTCATTTACATGGACGATATTTTGGTGTTTTCATCTACACAAGACGAACACACAAAACATGTTAACCGCATCCTGGCAAAACTAGAAAACCACAAGTTATCCTTAAAACCGGAAAAGTGTTGGTTCGATCGCCCAGAAATCGATTTCCTGGGACTTGTCATTAGCGAGGACTCCATTCGGATGGAAAAAGGCAAGGTACAGGCGATTGCAGAATGGCCGACGCCCACCTGTAAACGGGAGTTGCAGCAGTTTTTGGGATTTGTAAACTTTTACCGGCGTTTCATGGAAGGATTTGCGTCAACAGCAAAGCCGCTGACAAAGTTGACTGGAAAGGATGACTGGCTTTGGACCAAATTGCAAGACACCGCCTTTCAGGGACTGAAAGACCTTGTGGTGAGGGATGTTGTACTCAAAATCCCTGACGATGAGGGTCAGTTTCGAATTGAAGTCGACGCATCAGATTTTGCAATTGGTGGAATCTTGTCGCAACAAGGAAAGGACGAATCCTGGCGACCGGTGGCTTTCATTTCAAAAGCCCTAAACGACGCAGAACGAAACTACGAAATCTATGACAAGGAGATGCTCGCAGTAATGCACGCCTTTTATGAATGGTCACATTACCTTAAGGGCGCGAAGGAAATTGTGGAAGTATTAACGGATCATCAAAACCTGACATACTTCCGCAAACCGCAGAATTTAAACCGACGGCAAGCACGATGGGTCACGGATCTGCAAGAATACAACTTCGTCATTAAGCATAGATCAGGGAAATCTAATTCCAAGGCGGACATTCTGTCTCGACGAACAGATCATCATCCGGGAGGCCCGGATAACGAAGGAGTCATTTTACTCAAGGACGATTTGTTTGTCAGAGTGTATGATGATGATAGAGCCATCGAAGATATCATTAAGGACATCCAGAAGATTCCTAACCAACAATGGGAAACTCAAGTACGGAAAGGGCTGGGTGATAATAATGAGAATTTTAAAGTCGTCAACGGATTGGTGGAATGGAAAGGCCGAATTTACGTGCCTGCAAATATACATACACGAGAATCGTTATTAGCAATCTATCATTCCTGGGGACATCCAGGAATAGATAAAACGGTTGAACTAGTAACTAGGGATTTTTGGTGGCCGCAAATGCGCAAGGATATTCAGAATTACGTGGCTGGATGCGAAACCTGTCAGAAAGTCAAACCGGACAGACAAACTCGAGCGGCGCCGCTGCATCCTAATGAGATACCAGAGGCACCATGGGAGATTATCTCAATGGACTTGATTGGACCGCTCCCGGAGTCAAAAGGAAATGACATGATCTTGGTCATTGTGGATCGGTTCACAAAAAAATCGTATTTCTTACCCACCACCTCTACGATCACATCGCAAGGAGTTGCCACCTTATTCCGGGACAATGTATTCAGGGAACACGGCTTGCCCAAGAAAATCATTAGCGACCGAGGACCACAGTTCGTGTCCAAATTCATGGACGACTTGTATGGCATGCTGGGAATTAAAGCAAATCGCTCTACGGCGTATCATCCGCAAACTGATGGACAAACGGAACGCGTAAATCAGACCGTCAAAGAGTTCCTCACAATGTTCGTTAATCATCGACAAAACAACTGGAGTGACTGGCTAGCCGTGGCGCAATTTTGCCACAATGATCGAGCGCATTCCGCAACAGGGTATTCCCCCTTCTTCATGAACTACGGGCGACATCCGTACAAGGGGTTGAATCCGACTTACATTCCAAAAGTGGTAGCGGTTGAGGACTTAGCAAAGCAGGTCGAAGGAATTCATGCCAACGCTACTGCGGCACTTGAAAAAGCTGCGGAAACGATGAAACACAAGTACGACGAGTCTAAGGCTCCGGCGCGCCAGTACCAACCTGGCGATAAAGTCTATTTAAGCACTGCTAATCTTCCTACCCTGCGCGTCACAAAAAAACTGGACGGCAAGTTTGTGGGACCGTTAGAGGTTGTCAAGAAAATCGGTCAATCGGCTTACCAGTTGAAGATTCCAGCGTCCTGGAAAATCTACAACGTATTTAACGAAATTCACCTCAAACCGTACAAAGAACCGGTGTTTCCTGGCCAAAAGGAAAAAGTGGCGTCGCGCAAAGAAGCGCAAATGGTAGAGGAGTCACAAGACGACGAATACGAAGTGGAGGAAGTCATGGACAGTCGCGTCAGCGGGCGCGGCGGTGGACGTCTGGAATACCTTGTCAAGTGGAAAAACTACCCTGTCGAGGAATCAACTTGGGAGCCGGCGGAAAACTTAGGCAACGCCAAGAAGGAGGTACAGAAATTCCATAAGGCGAATCCTAGTGCGCCCCGGCGGATGGTCAATGTGCGCGACATCAGCGCAAGTTTCCGGAAATGGCAAAATCACACGGCGATCCCAATCGCGAAACGGCTGTATGGGTGGGAGGATGGCAAGTTTGAGCGCGAATATCTAGAAAAGCTCAAACGAAACTGGCAGCGTTGGAAGGGCGATCGCCGAGACATATATGCCGAAGAAGACGTGCGGCATGAGTTCGTTAGGAACTCAAAATAATTTTTACGACACGCGTGGCTTCCCGGGACGTGAAGCCTTAAGGAGGGGGTCATGTTACGATACTGGACGTACTCTACGATTTTTCTCTATTTTTCTATATTTTATCTGGAGGCCTACGGACGCTTGGAAGGATACCAATACGCATAGGGGCCTGGGGGGATCCGTTATGGAAGGACCGGTTAGGTAAGCCATGGGTGGCTGTACGATGGTCTAGGCATAGGGGTCCGGGCGAGTCTGGCTATGGAGGGGTCTGGAACGTTGCTGCGCGTACACAGCCTTGGAGGCAGTGTAGTCTGTGCGCACAGACCAGGACCAAAGGTATATAAGGAGGGCGTATCCGTAGGTAGGAGTCCTAAGACTCTAGATAGTTTGCTCTTACCCAGCTCACTGGTCTATTGTGTCTCAATACATCTTCTTTCCTCCTCTCTACGTGAGACCTGTGGTTGTGTGGGATTCGTCCTAACAAGTATGCTCCTCAAGTATCAGCTCTGTGATGTGATTACTTGGGTGTACCCTTCACAACTGAGTGGTCCAGTGCCCTCACATGCAAAACATGACTTCACTCCAGAGAAGACAATAAGTATTGCATACCCTGTTCAGACATCATCTTTAACACTGAGGCTTTAAAGTCATTCCACTTAGCAGAAAGTATAAAATCACTCCTTCTAGCTATTTTTCTCTATTTTTCTATATTTTATCTGGAGGCCTACAGATGCTGGAACGTATACCAATATGCATAAAGTTGAAGATGAGACAAAGCTTCAAACTTCTGTCCAAGAAAACTTGGATCTCTTGGAAGAATGTCCTATTGCATGGCCCAAAATATTGGCATGCACTGTACCAAGGTCAACAACATCTAAGCATAAAAGACAAGATGATGCTGATCATGATGATGTGATGGATGTTGATGAGGGACAAGATGCTGAAGCCAAGAATATGGATGATGGGGAAGAAAAGGAAGAGGGAGAAGAAGGAGCTGAGGAAGGAGTGGCTGAGGGAAGGGGATCTGAGCAGGAGGATGAAGATGATGACAGGGAAGAACAAGAAGAAGAAGTGGAAAATGAAAGGAGAGAGAGTGGTTTGGTGAGGGAGGAAGAAGAGGACAAGATGGATGATGATGAAAAAGAGGAAAGAAAGGAAATGGGATGAGGAATGGGAACAGGAATATGATTCAGGGATGCAGTGGCTTGGTAGTGATATCATAATGAATGCTTTCAATCAGGTAAGAGTATCCATTCAGATTTAAACTCATTACTCACTGGGACTTAGGATGCTCTGAATGAGGGGGTTGGTGGATTCTTTCCTAGACAAGAAGAGGTGAGGAACAGTACCTGTTCAGATATAGGTTACTCACAATATTCAGGGTAATGAGGGTGGAGATTCCAACTCAAGGAATAAAAATGAGGATGAAGAGATGAGCCCTCCACCAGTTGCACCAATCTCTTCATTTGCATCACCATCAACACTATCAAATCTGTCTGATATCCTAGACAAGGATAACTCTTTTGTTTCACCTTCTGCAGGCTCATCAAAGGCACCACCACCAGCACTTTTATTTCCTTCACCATTGTCAAGTATTTCTGATATCACTCAGGAGGAAGAAAGTGAAGAAGAGCAGATGTGGGAACCACTCTATCCCACTACAAATAGAGCACAACACATCAAAAATAAAGTGGCAGAAAAACAGTCTGCTGGGCTAGCAAAAGGACCAAGGAAGGCAAAGAGAAGAGGTGTGATTCCTGCCCAAATACATCACCTAATAGATCTCACCAAAGATGATGTGGGTGAAAGTCATCTTGTTCATCTTGAAATTTTTAGTGACATGCATATCTTAGGAGGAGCCTGAGCTGTCATCAATACCAGCTGCTCCTATTACAAGAGTTAATCTGCCACAATTAACTCTTTATGAGAATCATTTAGATGCATCCCATCCTTACAAACCCTCACTAGGTGTAAGTCATTTACTATATTCAGGTGTCCCACAAAAGCTTAAGGTTGAATAGTCACAAGCAGATGGAGATTTTCTGCAGAAATTGGAAAGGGCATCCTTCCCAGGGCATTCAAGGCACTCTGCCTTCACCACTCTGACAGCATCACAGGTTCAGAAGATGTCACTTAAAGAGCTGCAAGGTCTCTTCATTAAGAACCATGTTGTTGTCAGAGGAGTGGGGCAGAGCAAAATGGCCTTTGATAGGAGGGGTTTGAAGAGACTGGGCAGTTGGGACACTGTCAGAACCATTCAAGGTTAGAGAGCTTTGATCAACAGTTATGGCAATGCTCTGACTTGACACAAGATCTGTCCATTGAGCCTGATGGTGATGGCTTTGCTTGCAGGGTGAAGAAAGGCAGCTTGAAGGACATGCTGTATCATGCAAACCTTCCTGAGGGGAGAATACTCAATGGGTTGGAGTTCCCAACACCACATGGCTGTGAGGAACCAGATGAGTATTTCTCAAGTGATACTGTGGCCTGGATTCAGACAATGCACTTGCCATTGTGTGGAAAGTATGGTGAAATGCCTCAGAAGGACATCAGATGGGGTTTGGCTTCCACAGAAGGTGCTATCACCAATTGGCATATTGATAGCAATGGATTTGGGACCTACAGACAGGTCCAAACAGGGAAAAAGTGGTGGGTGGTTGCAAAGGAGAAAGAAGAAAATCTTTTTTCAGAGAAAGTGACTTACTCAACATTTGGCCCACAAGAGGCCAACTCACACCTGTGGGAAGTCCATGCCATAATGCTTGGACCTGGTGACAGACTGTAGGCAAAAGATTTCTCCCTCTCAATCTGATCTCATTCATTTATACACCAGTTACATGAGACCACATACCCCACATGCTGTGTTAACAGTAAAGCACAGCATTTGCTTTGGGGGTCACTTCTACTGTTCCAGGACCCTAAAGGATACATGTATAGGGATCCTCCAAACATTTGTGGGCTCCCTTCTACTCACCAATTCAGACAGCAGGAGCAGTTGGATGCTCCTGCACAGGATGGTAATATATTTTTATCATGTTTTGGTAAAGATGATGGATGATCCAGGTGAGTTGTCATAAGTATATTCAATATTCTCATTCTTTGCAGATGTGGACATGAGCCATGTCCCAGACATCAAAAAGCAGGATGACCTGATAGGTCTTGTACTCTTTTGTGTCATCCTTGAGTTGTCCAATGCTCTTCACCCTGGCTCCTATGACCAGGACAAGAAAATGACACTTCTGGAACGCCTCTTGCTGGTGGAGTCAAGAAAGCATGCCAGGTTGATGATCACATGGCTGAAGGCATTCTGGGAGGTGACTGTAGAGTCTTCATCAACACAAGTAGATGTCTTTGAGGTCCTGCTTTGGCAAGTTGCAATGACTTTGTCAACATCCATGCAGGAGAACAAAGAAAGGCACCTCAGACCTTTCCTGGATGACTGTACTCCAAATACAGTGGCATGTAACTTGTATGATTCCCTGATTCACAGGCAATCTTCATCAATGTGGCAAGCACAAGGTGATATACCATGTGGCAGCTATGACTGGGTTGGGGGTGCTCTCAGCATAATGTCCAAGCCTGGGGCTGCAATGCCCTTGGATGACAGAAGATGGGATGAATGCTGGTGACAACTATGCATTTACTGAGAGGCCACCTCCACCTCTTCAAGAGGATATCACCATGGATCTTTGGCTTCAAAAGGATGCCAACATCAGAAGAGGGAGTAAGAGGCAAGGTGATATTACATCTGATGACAATACAGGCAAGCAAAGATTCATCCACCACTCAATTAGGACTGATGGCCAAACATCAGTCAAATGGCCAAGAAAGAGGAGATTATAGTGCCATGCATGATTGTGCTGGGGGCTGAACAGGGTTGCAGCCATAAGGGAGTGGCTAAGGAAGTGGCCTGCCTATACTATGGGCTAGGATACATAATAATAAAGGATATGTGTTTACTTGGTAATATGAACAAGCAAACATATATATTTGGCACAACATGTTTTCCAACATTTATTTCATACTTCCAAAATTCTGTTGGAATTCTATCAGACTCCTAATGGAAGGGAGGGGGTTTGTAAAGTACTGACCATCAGTCAACCCAATATGATGGAGTTCCTACCCACCAATGCACAGGGACATTTCACCATTGACCACTGTGTCAGATACCATTGTCAGTAAATTTAAGGGCCTCTCACAGCATAGCCACTAATTCTATTAAATATATGTTTGGAGAACAATAGAAATATAACTAAGGTAAATCTGTCCACAAGAATGTGAAAGGGAAAAGAAACTGTAAGGAGTCAGTTGTTCTAGTGGAAGAGTGCCCTCAATGGCCTAGGAATTTGCCTTGCATATATCATGAGGGACAGAGACATGAGGAAGAAGGGTACATCATGCAGGGAGAGCAAGAGGAGGAAATGCAAGAAAAGAAGGAGGGAGGACAGAGGGAGGAAAAGGACAAGGATGTGGATGAGGAGAAAGATGAGCAAGATGAGCAAGGTGAGGAAGACAGGGATGAGGAGGACGAGGAGGATGAGGAGGAGGAGGAGGGGGATGAAGGGGATGAAGAGGAGGAGGAGGAGGAGGAGGAGGAGGAGAGTGGAGCAGGGCCACAGGAGCATGTCATAATGAAGGATCTTAAGGTTGTAGGAATATTTCCACCTCCACAGCAAAAAGAGGTAAGTAGCAATACTTGTAAAAATCTTGGTGACTTATCAGGATTTAGGATACTGAAGATACAATAATGAGGAGCCCTAGTCTTAGGACTAGACTGACCACCACCCCTTCCTGAAGAACAAGGGCCAGCACTTCCCAACAGCCCTGGCAGATAAAGAAAAAGATTTTTCCTGCTACAATACAAGAAGTGATAGACCTTACAACAGAATGGGTGAGATACTTCCCATGTTTATCTTAGCTTTCTTAAATTACACATTTACAGGACAACCCTGAGCAGTTAACCATCCCTGCTACACTAGTTGAGAGGAAGACCCTCCCAAAACTCTTCCTGTATGGGGAATCTGAGCATATTTTCACTGAGTATGAGCCATCACTTGCTGTAAGCCTCTTTTCATCTCCAGATTGCTCAATCTGAACAAAAACCAGTCAGATGCAGATGGTTGATACCTGCAGCAGCTGGAAAAGGCAGCTGGACCTAAATGTTCTCAGGAGTCAGGGTTTGCATTCTTCACTGTGAAAGAGTTTGAAGACAAGTCAGCCCAGGAGCTTCCAACTCTGTTGAGGGAGAAATGTGTTCTGGTCAGAGGCTTATGGCAGAGCAAAATGGCCTTTGATAGGAGGTATTGGAGAGGTTAGGAAATTGGGAACAGCCAAGAGCTGTTCAAGGCAAGATATATTTCAATCCTTGACCATGTAAATGCTTAACTATGGCCAGACTTGTCTATCAATCCTGATGAAAATGGGCTTGCCTGTAGAGTCAAGATAGGCTCACTCAAAAACATATTTTTTCATGCACAGCAACCACAAGGAAGGAGAATGGGTTGGAATTTCCCAACCCAAGTGGCTGCAAGGACTCAGACTTGCAGTTATCAAGTGACACAGTTGCATGGGTCCACACAATGGACAAGCCCTTCTGCAAGAAGGATTGCCAAAAGCCATTAAGTGAGATTAGATGGGGACTTGCTGCAACAGCAGGGGCTATCAGTCACTGGCATGTGGACAGCAGTGGCTTTGGGACATATGTGGATGTCCAGGCAGGGAAAAAATGGTGGGTCATTTCCAAGGAAAAAAAGGATGGCCCTGCCTTTTTAGGAAGCAACTTTTATGCCAAATTTGACCCACAGGAGGTGAATTGTGAACTGTGGGAAATAAGCGCTGTGATTTTGGAGCCTGGGGATAGACTGTGAGTAATTAATTCTTCATACTTCCTCCTTTCCCTGATAGTCTCAAAGTTACATGAGACCTCATACACCACATACTGTGGTGACAACAGGCCACAGCATCTGCTTTGGGGGGCATTTCTATTGCTCTGGGACACTCAAAGAAACCTGCACTGGAATATTCCAGACATTTGTGGGTTCACAGCTGATCACAAACTCAGACAGTAGAGGCTCCTGGCAGCTGCTATACAGAATGGTGATTTATTATCATCAGGTTCTAGTAGAGCAGAGGGATGACCCAGGTAAGTTGAAAGCTCTGAGTTAGTACACAATCTCATAAATTTTAGATAAAGATGAGCAACATGTCCCAGATATCATGCAAGAGCATGATCTCATAGGCCTAGTCCTCTTCTGCATTGTCTTGGAGCTTTCTACTGTCCTGCATCCTGGATCGTATGACCATGAAAGGCCAATGACAAAAGTAGAGCAGATAAAGCTGGTTGAGGCCAGAAGATATATCATTGGCTGGCTCCAATGTTTCTTTCATGTAGCCTCATCTGAGACTACAGATCTCTTCACAGGTTTACTTTGGCAGGTTGCCATGACCTTGTCATATTCAATACAAGACAACAAGGATCTCAAGCCGTTCTTGTCTGCCTGCACCCCTGATGCTGTGGCAGGCTTAATGTATGACACACTTTGTCATAGAAAATCCTCTGATAGCTGGGGGAAATGGGGTACTCTTGCTGTAACTGGCTTTGACTGGCAAGGGGGGCCACTGACCATAGAACCCATGTCTGCAACTGTACTGCCATCTGAGGCTGCAGAAGATGGGTTGACTGTTAGTGACCATTGTGCTCTGGATAATCTGGTACCTCCCTCTTTTGATGGGAATATAAGCATGAATTATTGGCTACAAAGGAGAGGCATCAGAAGGAGGTCAGACAGCCAGAGTGATGTTGAAGAGATATAAGATACACGTAGTATAGTAATATGGTGACATTATTGCAGCCCTTTTCAGTCATGGTGAAAGTAAATGGTCTCTGCTGTTGATGGAATGCAATGAGGGAATGAGAGTGAGCATATGACAATGAACAATTCCATTTCACCTATTAAGTATTATGGATGATGCCTTCCTACTGGAAATAGTGGCAAACAGGGTGGTCTGTTCCCAGTCACCAATGGGTTCACATGATGTGTGCATTTGCATTGCTCACTTGTCTTTCCTTTCAACAGAAGGAAGGCTCACCCACAGTGATCATGACCAAATCTGTTTCTTTCCCATGGTGCTCAGTGTGATCCTGACTTATGTAATGAGACTGAGGCTGGTTCAGTTGATTACAATCACCAACTCTGATCTTCACTCCCTCTTCTCCAGTTCTAATATATCCATGGACATTGATCAGAGTGATGACTCTGATCTTCACTCCATCTTCTCTGATTATGATAACCTCACAGACAATGACAACCTGAGTGAAGACTCTGATCTTCACTCCATCTTCTCTGATTATGATAAACTGGTGGACCATGTAAGTGTCATGTGCTGTTTCATTGCCTTTGTTCCATGGTTACTCAAAACAACTAGGAATCAATGGAAGACAGTGGGGAGGAGAGGGGGGAAGCAGAGGGGGACACAGAGATAGAGCTGACAAACAATGTGATTGTGAGTGCAATGTGCTACTCTTCTTTGCCTTTGTTCCATGATTACTCATAACAGCCAGGAGTCAGTGGAAGGCAGTGGGATGGAGGAAACAGAAGGGGAAGCAGAGGAAGAGCTGGCAGACAATGTGAGCCTCATGTGCTGTTTCTTTGCCTTTGTTCTGACATGGTTACTCACTGCAACCAGGAGTTGGTGGAAGGCAGTGAAGTGGATGGTGGAGAAGAGGTAGAAGGAAGGAAAGTGAGGAAGGCCACTTCTTCTGTTTGGGGTATGTCATTTTTATTCTGGCTTGTAGAAGACCTCTTAATGTTGTTTTTATATTCTCAGTTTGCAATGCAAATGCTGCCTACTCCTCCCTGGTTGATGCCAATGCACTGACAGTATTGGCGCCATCCAGTCACAAAAGTGCAAAACTATCATGTCTTGTCAATGATGGAAACTCAAGGCTGTGGTCACTGCACTTCTGTGGGATGACCATGGAGTGCAGCCATGCTACAGATCCTGAACCTTCTTCCTTTGTTTTTGCAGGTTGCTCAGTTCTCAGTTTTCTGGGTCTTTACTGGAGTCCAGTGCTCAGTTTACTTGTTTGCCCTGAAGAACAGAGTGTCATCCCAGGTGCTTTGCTTTGGAACTATCTTCAAAAATGTGACATCAAGGACCATCCCTTGGACACACTCCTTTGCCACCTCCTTTCATCCTTCACAGCCATTGCTATTGAAGATGACCTGGAATGCCTATACAATCAGTTTCTTTGGAGCATTTGTGTTGATTGCCCAATTCCAGGGCTGAAATACGATGCATTTTGCACCCATTACCACTGTCCTGAATGCTTTAAGTGGTACTCCAATCTCAGCAATCATTTTTCACGTTGCCATTCCACCTCATTGAGAGCCCATAAGTCTGGTGAAAATTATTTTCGCCAACTGTCCATCATGCTAGATCCTTCCAAACCATCTTTGCGCATACAACTTTTCATCAGGGCACCCAGCAGCAACCCCAAACCTAGAATATCTGGGTCAAGTCTGGATGCCAGCTCCTTGGAAAGCCCTACAGCTGACAGTAATATGGTTAAGCACTGGATGTCTCCAGATTTCAGAAATCCAACAGGCCTGCATTACTTCATGGTCCTGTTGATGGATCATATATGTTCATGGCAGAAGGCACCAACCACCACTGTTTACATCTCAATCGTACTGTGTGGCTGAGGGTGACTCCGACTTGAGTGGGGGCGGTGCGGGGGACTCGGACTTGATGGCGTACGACGGGCCAGCAGGCTTATTGATGAGCTTGTCGTAAAAAGATTGGCCTTGAATGACTTCTTGGGCCGCCACTAATGTTTGTTCCAACAAAAAGGGGTCGCCGCGATGCACATTGGGGAACTGGCTCCACATCCATCGGTACATTTCTGTGGCTATGTCCACTTGGAATCCCTTGAAGAAATACTCGCTTTGCTGGCGCATGGATAACTGCTCGTGGCTAATGAGATACTTTGTGATTACTAAAAACTGCTGATAATAGCTGCAAAGGCTTTCCGCAGTTTTAATGCCGAGTCTTAGGGTTTCTTTGATTAAACGTTCTAAATGATCCTGTGTGTACTGCTGTTCGCTGATAACGCCGCTGTATAATTTTTGGATCGACGCTTTGAAAGCTTCGTACGTCGCTGGTGCGGGAAAGGTTTCCACGGATCCCCATAGCTCATATTCTGTGTCTTCCAGGTAGCGGAGCGCATAGGTTTTCTTATCTTCGTCGTTGGTTACATCTGTTTCCCGGAATAATATTTCCAGTTCTGCGAAATAGCAGGGCAGGCGTCGCGGCTGCATGGAAACGAAGCACGGCGCGGACGGACTGTATTGCATTGGCATTGATTTTTGCGAGACCGAGCTGGTGGCCATTGCGACTGGTATAACTTGTGTGGTTTGTGATGGGCGAAATAGGTCTGTGAGCGGGCTGGAACTGTAGAAATTGGCGGAAGGCTACTGAATGCGATTTTATTGTGTGGCGGCGACGGGTGCGGGCTTATCGATGGTGATGTAGTGGGCGGGCTGCTGGAGCGATTGCTGTCTTGTTTGTCCGCTGGTTGCGTGAAGTCTTGTGAAACGCGAGGTGTGCTTTGATCCGCTGTCTCGGAACTGGCTGTACATGAGGAAGATGCTGCGGATTGCGTGAGTAGCTTATTGATCTTTTTGTTTCGCTGAAACTCCGGTGATAATCCTAAGTTGCGACAGGATTGGCAACCAAACGTGCTAGTATGCTTGAATATTTCTGTGAGGGCTTTCCCCGGGTCCTGATGTAATAGCTGCTGCGCAGTTTCAGCTCCTTGTTTTAGCAAATTGTACCAATCGGCGACTACGTTGCCAGTGGACAGTGATACTGCAAGATGTCCGGGAAATTCCCGCTCACGAGGTGATTCTGGTGGGGTTGATGGCTGAATTTTCTTTGAAAAAGCCTCACTGGGGCAGCCAATATAATAACACTAAATCCTATCGGAGCAACAGGAAGTGCAGGTTTTGTGAGCTTTGTCAAAGAAGTTCCCCGTCAATCCGATGATGATCGGTGCGAAGTAAGAGCTGTGGGGCAACGGAAGAAGCAGATATGCAAAGGGCGTGGAGTGGTGCGACGGGTGAGACCGATATGTGACGGGCACGAAGTGGTGCAACGGGTGAGACCGATATGCGACAGGCGCGAAGTGGTGCGACAGGTGAGACTGATATGTGATGGCAATGATGCTGTGCGACGGAAATGACGCTGTAAGAATAAAGAGGGTGTGGTCGGTTTTGACGTCTGACTCAATGAAGTGGCAGGCATGAAACGAGAGATAACGGTTATTGATTGCCAAGAAGGAAGGTGATAAAATGAGTGCGGCAGTATGGTATGTTATTATTCTGCTACAAAATAAGATGATATATATACTTTTTGCTACCTACTGATACGAGTTGACTCCAAATTCTTCTGCGTCATGCTTGGTGGCCTACTATCCCAATTTGTTATCCTGAAAGGCGCCGTCCGATGTAGTTTAGTGCGCGAGCATTTTGCTAGGCGTTTTCCCTGTTGCAAACCCATAGCAAGATCCTGACTGTTGACGGGTACGATAGCCGATGATCGACCTCCGGTGTCTTATGCAATAAGCGTTGGTATATGCTTTTAGCGCGGTTTGTCCCTGTTGCCGCTACTCCCAAACTGGACATTTTGTGTTGGCTGCTGATCGACGCTACCGTTGGTGAAGATTTTCCTCCGTTTAACCAAGTTTGTCCATAGCTTGTAGACGCGTGGCTAAAATGGTCTCGATCGCGGTATTTCAGGCGCAAGCTTATCTAGCGCGGAAGTGGCAGTGTCATGGCTAATCTTAATGCGGCGGACGGCGTTCAATGGTAGTTTTCAGGTGATCGATGCTAGTTGGCACGGTCAGGTAGTGCTGGTTTTGCATGTGGTATTGCGGGGGTTTGTCTTGCGACTTATGGATGGCTTGCGATGCGGATGAGCACGGGACTTGACTGCGAAGGTGGTCAGACGAGTAATGGTGTCAGATAGTTAGCCATGGGTTCAGTGCGTATATAGTTCCGGCGCTGGTAGGACTTCTCTTGCATAGCTTAATGCATACACGTGACAATGACTCTACACAGTCACTGCGGAACACCGCTCATCAATGGTGGTTTATATAGTGGAAAGAGTCAACTATAAATCTGCTGGTGTTTTTCCAACTCTCCCATGACCCATTTGCAACACTGGCTTGGAGCACTACACAAGCCTTGTCAATGCATATATATGCTGACCTGTTTTCATGTCTTGGATAAACCTGTTGGAGGAAGTTCAATATGTTTCTGGGTGATTCTGCCTTTTTGAATTTGTCCCATGCAATGACAACACCACATGGGGCACAGATAGTCTCAACACAGTAATAATGTGGAGGATTAAAAAGTTCTCTGGTTGTTCTTCCAGGATTCTCTTCTGTATTTTCTGTATCATGAGGCTGTTGTACATTGTCATTTGCAGGTACCCATGGCCATGTTTCATCTTGCCTTCTCATAGCTCTCCTGTATCCTCCAAGGATATTTGTTCTATGATTAATCAAATGTCTTTGCCACCTTCCTTGGTGCTGTGGACAGGCCTGTGAACCTTGTACTTTAACACCATTGCAATCAGTAACATGACATAATCTCCCAACCAAATTTTCATGAAGAGCACAGTACACTCCACCACGTGCATTCAACAAGTCACCAGTACAATTCTGGTAGGCACAATACTGAAAATGCATAGGCAAGTGTAACTTAACATTATCAATGTATTGACTTACAGTATGACCCATAACAATCCCATCCATCACAATCATCTTCACAGGAGCACAATCCTCAACAACAATTGTCTGAAATTGTGGTGCAATTGATGTATCCTCTGCACCAACCATGGCTGAAGGGTCTACACCACCAGCATTAGCAGACTGTTCTCTGTACTTTTGAGTGCACTCATTGCAACTGTGCTCCAATGAGCCTTTAATAATACCACCATTCCCCAGAAGTGCAAATGCTTGTCTTGTGACATCATCAATTGGCAGGTTATCTGTCATTGTTGCATTTATATTGGACTCAGCTGCTACCATCCATATTGACTCTTGTATGAAGGCTTGCCAGATTGTTCTTCTTGTCACCTTTACTGACTCAAATGCCATGTTAATAAATTGTGCATAAGTGGCTGCTGATGCATGAAAGTTATAAAGACCACTCATAACAGCTGAGGTAAACAGTCTGTCAACCCATAAGTTCTGCCCAATCTTGACATATTTGGCTGAATTCAAATATACCCTGTCACATGATTCTTGCAGTTGTCTGGGAGCACTTTCATGATCTGCATAATAGACTGATTTGCAAGATGGGCAATATCCACTGAGCAGAGGCACTTGCTCATATGCAATGAAGTTTTTAACTAGAGTAACCAAAGGAATGTCCCTTGGTCTTGTGTGTTGAAGTAATGCTCTAGGATTACATGCTATAGTTTCACAGACAACTGAGTCTGGACAAATGATATGTACTGGCAATATTCCCTTGTTTGAGACTGGTTTCAACTTTCCAATGAATTTCCCTCTCTTATTATAGGGATGCAGCTTAAGAAGTTTAGCAAGAGCATCAAGCTTGAAGCTGAGTCTTATGTTGACTTTATCATCATTATCATCATTATCATCACTGTTTTCATCTGGCAGAATTGGATGTCCTCTTCCCTTGTGCTGAACTGCACGTGATAAGCATTTTATCCAACCAGTAGTCACATTGGCAATTTCCCCACCATACTGTGGGTTTTGTTGTCGTGCATGGAGACTGAGCAGTGTAGTGTTTTCTGTGACAGAGAATAGAATCATAAGTACAGTTGATAGAGATATTGCTGAGTTGAAATTATTCTCCACAAACTTGCTGAATGTTTGGAATTGGATGTCTGGGAAAGGCTGCTCTGTTCTTCCTGCAGCTGTGGGGATTAAGCCCATCATCCAAATCAACCACATATAGATTGATAGTCCATTCAGTATGCATAGGATAGATTCTTTACAAAATTCAAGGCAACTACAA
>JAEBUT010000019.1:390228-473060 GCA_020011035.1 Amanita subjunquillea | reverse complement strand
CGTTATATAATCAAAGAAAATGAAGAAAAATGAAGAAAATGAGAAATTGTAACACCACCTCCTAAAAAACCACAGCCTTTGATCACTATGACTCTGGCTGTTGCCATGTGGATGGATCAAGCCCTCCAAGGATGTGATCCTTGGACATTTCCTCCAAAAGCCTTTTGGGCTTGGCAACTAAAAGAGAGATGGAGACATGAGGGAGTCTCTGTTAGGACGAATCCCACACAACCACAGGTCTCACGTAGAGAGGAGGAAAGAAGATGTATTGAGACACAATAGACCAGTGAGCTGGGTAAGAGCAAACTATCTAGAGTCTTAGGACTCCTACCTACGGATACGCCCTCCTTATATACCTTTGGTCCTGGTCTGTGCGCACAGACTACACTGCCTCCAAGGCTGTGTACGCGCAGCAACGTTCCAGATCCCTCCATAGCCAGACTCGCCCGGACCCCTATGCCTAGACCTTCGTACAGCCACCCATGGCTTACCTAACCGGTCCTTCCATAACGGATCCCCCCAAGCCCCTATGCATATTGGTATACCTCCAAGCATCCGTAGGCCTCCAGATAAAATAGGATAAAATATAGAAAAATCGGAGAAAACGTCCAGAGTCGTAACATGACCCCCTCCTTAAGGCTTCACGTCCCGGGAAGCCATGCGTGTCATAAAAATCATTTTGAGTTCCTAACGAACTCATGCCGCACGTCTTCTTCGGCATATATATTTCGGCGGTCACCTTTCCAGCGCTGCCAATTTCGTTTGAGCTTGTCTAAGTATTCACGCTCAAACTTGCCATCCTCCCACCCATACAGCCGCTTTGCGATTGGAATCGCCGTGTGATTCTGCCATTTTCGAAAACTAGCGCTAATGTCGCGCACGTTAACCATCCGCCGTGGTGCACTAGGATTTGCTTTGTGGAATTTCTGAACTTCCTTCTTAGCGTTCCCTAGGTTTTCTGCCGGTTCCCAAGTTGACTCCTCGACTGGATAATTCTTCCATTTGACGAGGTACTCCAATCGTCCACCGCCGCGCCCACTGACACAGCTGTCCATTACTTCCTCTACTTCATATTCATCATCCTGAGATTCCTCCACCATCTGCGCTTCTTTGCGTGATGCCGCTTTTTCCTTTTGGCCAGGAAATACCGGCTCCTTATATGGTTTGAGGTGGATCTCGTTAAATACGTTGTAGATTTTCCAGGACGCTGGAATCTTCAACTGGTACGCCGATTGTCCGATTTTCTTTACGACCTCCAGGGGTCCCACAAATTTGCCGTCTAACTTTTTGGTGACGCGTAGAGTCAGGAGATTGGCGGTGCTTAAGTAGACCTTGTCACCTGTCTGGTACTGACGCGCCGGAGCTTTAGACTCATCATACTTGCGCTTCATTGTTTCCGCAGCTTTTTCAAGTGCCGCGGTAGCATTGGTGTGAATTCCCTCGACCTGTTTCGCTAAGTCCTCGACCACTACCACTTTTGGAATGTAAGTCGGATTCAACCCCTTGTACGGATGTCGCCCATAGTTCATGAAAAAGGGGGAATACCCTGTTGCAGAATGTGCTCGATCGTTGTGGCAAAATTGCGCCACAGCTAGCCAATCGCTCCAGTTGTTTTGCCAATGGTTAACAAACATCATGAGGAACTCCTTGACTGTCTGATTGACACGTTCCGTCTGTCCGTCAGTTTGTGGGTGATACGCAGTGGAGCGGTTTGCTTTAATGCCCAACATGCCATAAAGATCATCCATGAATTTTGACACAAATTGTGGCCCTCTGTCGCTAATGACTTTTTTAGGCAATCCGTGTTCTTGGAAGACGTTGTCTCGGAATAATGTAGCAACTCCTTGTGACGTGACTGTAGATGTGGTGGGTAGAAAATACGACTTCTTTGTAAAACGATCCACTATGACCAGAATCATATCGTTTCCCTTGGATTCCGGTAGCGGGCCTATCAAGTCCATGGAGATTACCTCCCAGGGTCCTTCTGGTACCTCATTAGGATGTAATGGCGCCGCCCGAGTCTGCCGGTCTGGTTTGACTTTCTGACAGGTTTCACATCCTGTGACGTAATTCTGGATGTCTTTGCGCATTTGAGGCCACCAAAAATCCCTCGTTACTAGTTCCACTGTTTTGTCGATTCCTGGATGTCCCCAGGAGTGGTAAATTGCCAGTAGCGATTCTTGCGTGTGTATGTTTGCCGGTACATAAATCCGTCCTTTCCATTCCACTAGTCCATTGGCGATCTTAAAGTTCTCGTCGTTCTCCTGCAGTCCTTTCCGTACCTGTGTCTCCCATTGACGATTAGGAATGTTACGAATGTCCTTAATGATATCCTCGATAGCTCTGTCATCGTCGTATACTCTGACAAATAGATCATCCTTGAGCAGGATGACTCCTTCGTTATCTGGTCCTCCGGGGTGATGGTCTGTTCGCCTCGACAAGATGTCTGCCTTGGAGTTGGACTTTCCTGACCGATGTTTAATGACAAAGTTGTATTCTTGCAGATCTGTGACCCATCGCGCTTGTCGTCGATTTAGATTCTGCGGTTTCCAGAAGTACGTCAGGTTTTGATGATCCGTTAATACTTCTACGATCTCCTTGGCCCCTTTGAGATAATGCGACCATTCATAAAAGGCATGCATTACAGCTAGCATTTCTTTATCATAGATTTCGTAATTCCGTTCAGCGTCATTCAAGGCTTTTGAAATGAAGGCCACCGGTCGCCAGGATTGATCCTTTCCTTGCTGTGACAAAATTCCACCAATTGCAAAGTCCGATGCATCTACTTCGATGTGGAACTGACCCTCGTCATCAGGAATTTTGAGTACAACCTCCCTCACCACAAGGTCTTTCAGTCCCTGAAAGGCGGTGTCCTGTAATTTGGTCCAAAGCCAGTCATCCTTTCCTGTCAACTTTGTCAACGGCTTGGCTGTTGCCGCAAATCCTTTCACAAAACGCCGATAAAAGTTTACGAAACCCAAGAACTGCTGCAATTCTTGTTTGCAGGTAGGTGTTGGCCACTCTGCGATTGCCTGGACTTTCCCCTTTTCCATCCGAATAGAATCCTCACTAATGACAAGTCCTAAGAAATCGATTTCTGGTCGGTCGAACCAACATTTCTCCGGTTTTAATGACAACTTGTGGTTTTCCAATTTTGCCAGTATACGATTAACATGTTTAGTGTGTTCCTCCTGTGTAGATGAGAACACTAATATGTCATCCATATAAATGACCACCCATCCTTCCGCAACTTCTTGTCGAAAAATATCATTCATCATTGTTTGGAAAGTGGCCGGGGAATTTGTTAAACCAAAGAACATTACTAGCGGCTCGAAAAGTCCTCGATTCGTTCTAAACGCCGCTTTCCACTCATCGCCCTGTTTAATGCGAACATTGTTGTAGCCCCAACGGATATCCATTTTGGAGAATATCTTGGCCTTAGACAACTTGTCCACCAGTTCGCCAATAAGTGGTAGTGGATATCGGTTTTTTATAGTCATTTCATTCAGCCGCCTATAGTCCTGTACTGGTCGTAATTTCCCATCCTTCTTTTTAACAAAGAAGAAGGGGGATGCCATGGGCGATTTACTAGGTTGAATTCGTCCTGACTCCAAGTTTTCTTTCAGGAACTCGTCCAACTGAGCCTGTTCGTCTCGATTGAGTGGATAGATTTTACAATCTACTGGTTTCGCTCCGGGTATCAGTTCTATAGCATGATCCCATGGCCGTCTTGGTGGTAGTTTGTCAAAGGTCTCTTTCTCAAAGACCTTTCGGTGTCCTAAGTAGTGTTTGGGCACTACTTCCTCTAATGTGCGCTTTTGAGCGGCTTCTGATTCCTTAGCGGCTATATTGGTTGCTACTGACTGTAGTCGTAATTCTGGTTCCCCAATATCAATAGCTAATAGGTGTTCGCCTTCTTCTAATTGCTCCATTGGATCTGACTCGTCCTCTGGTTCCTCCACTTGCGATACCATCCAGCAAGTTCCTGGGCACCGCGTAAATTGAACTTCCTTTTGCTTCCAGTCAATGGCTGGATTATGATGTTTCAGCCAATCATGACCTAGGAACAGATCTGTCTTGCCCAAACACGCCACGCTGCATTCAATTATTTCTTCATGATCCCCAATTCGCAACTTGAATTGTGTCATGTATTCAATGCTTCCCATTGAGTTCCGAGACCCATCCGCATTGTAGACTGGTAACGGCTTGATCAACCGTCGTTTATTTAATTTGTGTCGTTCCACAAATTCTTCATTGACGCAGGAACCTGTACACCCTGAATCAACCAATGCCAATACATTAATTGTTTCACCCGTGTCCATTGTTGTTAATACACAGTGCAGGTCTATCTCCTGCTTTCCTGTTGCGTGTACCAACTGCTGGCGCAATTGTGTCAGGTTCCATAATGCTTCCTGTTCTGATAGTTTATTGAGATCCTGTACCAGTTTGGTATTGACCTCGTTGACTCGTTTCGTCGGTACCCATTCCTGTAGACAACGAACTGCAGTTTCATTATCTTCCTGCCAAATTCGTCTTAACACCCATTCAGGGGTCCATGGGTTTAACCGATTTGCTTTTACGCTCACACTCAAGTTTCGTATCCGATGAATGAGGGGAGAACATTCATATAATAATTCTGGTACTTTTACACAAGAATCATTGTCTGATACTGAAACTCTATTAGCCAGCAGCGCGGAGCGCGTGCCTACTGGCTGTCGCCAAAACCCTTTTCTTTTGCCCATTCCTTCCATTGCTCCTCCGTGAGCTCCTCGATGATCACCTTTTCCCTTCCTGATTCGTCCTAGCGTAATATAGATACGCCTGCCATAATCCGTTTCATGTGCTAATTCGAAATATACGTCCATGGCACGGCACCAAGCATCTACTTGTGCTGGGTCCCCTTCATAGTGATCTGGTAGTTCCAATTTTACTAGCGATCTGCTAGGTGGGGGCGGTCGGGTGTTCTGATATTCAGTCACCGCTTGTTGCACTAGATTCCCCATGTGAGCCGCCATTTGGGTAGTCCCTTCTGTCCATTCTTGGATGGCTTCATCCCGTTCTGCTACCTGTTGTGGAGTCGCTCCTCCTGCCACGGTCAATGGTTCCGGTCTTGGATTAGCATTCGGTCCGAAATAGTAATTGTATTGATTGATTGCTGCATGCAAATATGCAGTCATTGTATTTGTCCAACCAAATCCTATTTCCACATGTCCGAGATCCCCATTGACAATTGCCTGGATCATTGGCCACCCATTTGTCCCGTTGACACTTGCCCGTACATGGAACCCAACCCATTTGTTGTGTCGTACTACTTTGAATTTTACCGACTGGTTTGAGCAGTACTGTGGGTCGACCTGATTTATCCAATGTGACGTGGGAAATGCAGGCCATTCAAATGCATTCCATAGTTCTTCCTTAAACAGAACTAAGTAACAATATCCGGGTATAGCAGGTGTTACACGATCAAAGATCTTGGTTACGGTTTGGACTTGTTGCTGAAATCGTCTATTTGGGTGATCACCAGGGAGGTTAAGCCTAATCCGGCGAATTTCTCGTCCCAGAAACCATGTCAGGTTATTGTTCCTGGATGCGCCCACAGTGTACTGCCCAAAACCATTGCCTTGCAACCGGTACATTTCCTCCCAGCCGTGCATCCCATGTTCCCGAGTCGACACATGAATTCGCTCAAGTTCTGGCATTATTGTGGACTCGATAATGGCCGTGCTCTCTCTATATGCCGGCTGCCATGACAATATTTTGTCGATTGTTGGGAATGCAGGCCAGTTGAAAGCATCCCAGTACCTATGCTTGATCAGGATTAAATAACAATAACCGGGAATACGGTTATGTAACATCGCCGTTCGTGGTCGTTTCAGGTACCGGTCTGCTCCAGCATCCCAATCAATAACGCCCATGTGTTTACGATCATGTCCTGATCGGACCAGTGACGCAATCATGTCCCAACCCTTAGGTTCTTTTGGAACACGCTCGATATGGTAACAATCATTGTACCCATATGTTTGCCTAATGTTCACACGACCGTGGATGTTGCGAAGGTTATAATCCCACGAGTTGATTTCTTGGATTTGTGGGAACGCCGGCCACTCGTACATATCCCAGAACTGATTTTTTATTAAAATAAGGTAACAGTATCCGGGTACATCCGGGTGCAATGCGTGCTTGGTATGAGCAGGACGGGGGTACGGGTAAGGGATTGTTATCTCCTTTTCAACTTCCCGCTTCCAGTTGTTGATCGTCCTCGTCTTTTCCTCATTGAACCCCTGTTTGGGTTCAGGGTCCATGGACTCCCAATCTGCTGCACAAGGAACAGTACCATTGTACCAGTTGGCGTCTGCGCCTGCGGTTCTGGTTAGCGACTTGCTAGGTCCAGAATGGACAGTTACCACTTGCGCATATGACATGGGCGCTGATGTTGAGCGCACAGTTGATGGTTGTCCTGCGACCCAGGATGAAATGGTGGAAGCACGTGCCTTCCCTTTCTTGGATTCCTTTTGTCCGCCAAATCGGGCGAACTTGTTGTACTTGCTGCGGCCTTCCATAAGTTTCATGTCCTTCCAAGTATAGGACTCATCCTCATGTGGACGCAGTGCGGCTCTCTCGATGACATGAAACATGTCGTTTTTGTGGTGGTCCTGGAGACCGAATTTGACCGTCTCATCGCGCATCTCCGGTTCCCAAGACAGAATCTGAGTTACGGTTGGCCAAGCCGGCCAATCGAACGTGTGGTAGAATTCTTTTTTGAACAGGTACATGTAGCAGTACCCGCTCCTTCGCCATGGTTTCTCCTCGTGGATATCCGTGACGGGCGCACTTGGTAATTTTGGACAAACTAGGGTGTTAACCCAGTCCTCTGTGTATGTGATATCTTCCCCAACGAGTTTGAGGAAGTCTGCGAGTCCCAGCAGGGGTGATGTGCCAGGGTCATTTTTCATGACGAGCGGGGATACCAGGTATGGCGTAGTGTATCGTGTCGGCATGTCCTTCCGCTTTAGGCGTGCCTTCATATATGGGTCGGGTCGTTTCCCGTCCAGCCGTTCCTGGTTCGCGATCTCCGCAGTCACTCTGTTATAGCTACGGGTTTTAATGTTCCCGTTTTCGGCGTGCATCAGCCGATTCCGCTCCTTGGCTGACAAGACCAAGCCGTTGTGTCGCAATGTAATAATGTTCCAGCCCATCAATAAGAGCTGGATGTTTGACGGCGTGTCAAACAGACGTTGTCGGATCTCCGATTCAGGATCCATGTCGTGAAGCAGCCCCTCCAGGGTCTGCCTGTCTTTTT
This sequence comes from Amanita subjunquillea, assembly GCA_020011035.1. Taxonomy (NCBI): domain Eukaryota; kingdom Fungi; phylum Basidiomycota; class Agaricomycetes; order Agaricales; family Amanitaceae; genus Amanita; species Amanita subjunquillea. Next base: position 465,760 of record JAEBUT010000019.1, on the reverse strand, counting down.
CTATTTGTTCGAGCTCTTGCTCGACCTTCTTCTGGTATCACCATTCCTCTCGGCGCTGCTTGAGCAATTCTTCCCAAGCGTCCTCCTGAATGCGGAGGGACTCCTGTTCCAGCTGCCACAGCTGAAACGCGTGTTGTCGTTGTTGGAGACGACGCTCCCGGTGCTGCGCCTTGCGCCAAGTGTAATATGCCCGTACGTGGGTGTCGCATTGCCTGTTGTCGACAATAATTGTGGTCGACCGAGTGATTTCTTCTGCGCACTCCTGCGCCCATTCGATACCGAATCGTTTGCCAGCCTGCACGAGAGTGAGGGCGGCACGGGGGATAATGTAGTTGAACAGAGATGCCATGATTGCGTCCCTGGTTGTTGCTTTAGACCTTTTAAGTAAAAAGGCTGTCGTCTCTTCTTCTATATCCGCACTTCCTAATGCGAATATTCTTTGATGCGGTCAATAACGCACCCGCACTCAATTCTTGGATTTAATTCCACCAAATGACCCAAAAGCGTGGTGCCTGGGGCTTCACTCGAGTGTCCTCGTGCTCAGATCGTTAGATCTGATACGTAATTGGTATCTCGAGACTGTTCTCCTTGCTACACGGCACGCTAGTGGACTGCTTTCGCTCGTTCCTGAGCTTTTCCGAGACAAACGGTATATTCCGCTGACCAGTGCCTGCCCGCACTTTCAATCACACGGAGATATTCTCGTCCGAATGTCTTTTGTCGACAGCAACCTTTTGGTAGTAGTCCCTGATGACGATCAAGGAGTCTATCTGTTGTCGATGGCGATGGTGAGCCTCAAGAGCGGCTCAGTAGTCACGTGGTGTAACGTGTACCGAGGTCCGTCACGCAGGCTTGAGGGAACTTGTCGAGGATGCGCACGACAGCGAGCAAGAGATGCCCGAGGTGGTTGTCAACAACGGCGAGAGGTGTGGTAAGGAAGACTCTAGATTATGTTAGGACGAATCCCACACAACCACAGGTCTCACGTAGAGAGGAGGAAAGAAGATGTATTGAGACACAATAGACCAGTGAGCTGGGTAAGAGCAAACTATCTAGAGTCTTAGGACTCCTACCTACGGATACGCCCTCCTTATATACCTTTGGTCCTGGTCTGTGCGCACAGACTACACTGCCTCCAAGGCTGTGTACGCGCAGCAACGTTCCAGATCCCTCCATAGCCAGACTCGCCCGGACCCCTATGCCTAGACCTTCGTACAGCCACCCATGGCTTACCTAACCGGTCCTTCCATAACGGATCCCCCCAAGCCCCTATGCGTATTGGTATACCTCCAAGCGTCCGTAGGCCTCCAGATAAAATAGGATAAAATATAGAAAAATCGGAGAAAACGTCCAGAGTCGTAACAGTCTCTGGACACATTTCTTTCAAAGATTTTTGAAAGAATATATGTTCTCTTCTTGCAGACTTGTAAAGAAGATCATTACTAATCAGTACATGACTGTACAGATTATGGGGGTGTGTTGAACAACCTTCACCCAAAATACCCCTAAGTATAGCCCTCAACATGGCTATCACCAGTTTGACCCTTAGAGGGTATTTTCTTTTTATATTTCTTTTATTTATGTATATTAAATTACAGTTCTATACACAAACATGTACATACACTAAGAAGTGTATATAAGACCTGTAGATAGAAAATATACATTCAGTTGCTCTTTCTTGCTCTCCAGCATGTGAGTATCTCCACTCTATGAGTGTAAGACCTGGAGAGGTCTCTGGTCACTGTCTCTGACAGTGATACAATACTCAAAACACCTGGAGAGGTGTCTGGTCACTGTTAGGACGAATCCAACACAACCACAGGTCTCAACGAGTAAGGGAGAGAGAAAGAGTTTATTGACACAATAGACCAGTAAGCTGGGTTAGAGCAAACTATCTAGAGTCTTAGGACTCCTACCTACGGATACGCCCTCCTTATATACCTTTGGTCCTGGTCTGTGCGCACAGACTACACTGCCTCCAAGGCTGTGTATGCGCAGCAACGTTCCAGACCCCTCCATAGCCAGACTCGCCCGGACCCCTATGCCTAGACCATCGTACAGCCACCCATGGCTTACCTAACCGGTCCTGCCATAACGGATCCCCCCAAGCCCCTATGCGTATTGGTATCCCTTCAAGCGTCCGTAGGCCTCCAGATAAAATATAGAAAAATAGTATAAAATAGGAGAAAACGTCCAGAGTCGTAACATGACCCCCCCCTTAAGGCTTCACGTCCCGGGAAGCCACGCGTGTCGTAAAATTCATTTCGAGTTCCTAACGAACTCATGCCGCACGTCTTCTTCGGCATATATGTCGCGCCGGTCGCCTTTCCAGCGCTGCCAATTTCGTTTGAGCTTTTCTAAATATTCACGCTCAAACTTGCCGTCCTCCCACCCATACAACCGCTTTGCGATAGGGATCGCTGTGTGATTCTGCCATTTTCGGAAACTTGCGCTAATGTCGCGCACATTAACCATCTGCCGGGGCGCACTAGGATTTGCCTTGTGGAATTTCGCAACTTCCTTCTTGGCGTTGCCTAAATTTTCCGCCGGTTCCCAGGTTGACTCCTCGACAGGGTAATTTTTCCACTTGACGAGGTATTCTAGACGTCCGCCGCCGCGCCCACTGACGCGGCTGTCCATAACTTCCTCCACTTCGTATTCGTCATCGACTGACTCCTCGACCATCTGCGCTTCTTTGCGCGAAGCGGCTTTCTCCTTCTGACCAGGAAAAACCAGTTCCTTATACGGTTTGAGGTGGATTTCGTTGAATACGTTGTAGATTTTCCAGGACGCTGGAATCTTCAACTGGTAAGCCGATTGTCCAATTTTCTTTACAACCTCCAGGGGTCCCACGAATTTTCCGTCCAGCTTCTTTGTGACGCGAAGCGTTGGGAGATTAGCGGTGCTCAGATAAACTTTGTCGCCTGGCTGGTACTGGCGCGCCGGAGCCTTAGACTCGTCATACTTGCGTTTCATTGTTTCCGCTGCTTTCTCCAGTGCCGCCGTAGCGTTGGCGTGAATTCCCTCGACCTGTTTCGCTAAGTCCTCAACTGCTACCACTTTTGGAATGTAAGTCGGATTTAGCCCCTTGTACGGATGTCGCCCGTAGTTCATAAAAAACGGTGAATATCCCGTAGCCGAATGTACCCGATCATTGTGGCAAAATTGCGCCACCGCCAGCCAGTCGCTCCAGTTGTTCTGCCTGTGATTGACGAACATCGTGAGGAATTCCTTGACAGTCTGATTAACACGCTCCGTCTGTCCGTCTGTCTGCGGGTGATATGCGGTTGAGCGGTTCGCCTTAATCCCCAGCATTCCGTAAAGGTCGTCCATGAATTTGGATACAAATTGCGGACCTCTGTCGCTAATGACCTTCTTTGGCAATCCGTGTTCTCTGAATACGTTATCCCGAAAGAGCGTGGCAATCCCTTGCGACGTGACAGTGGATGTCGTGGGTAGGAAATACGACTTTTTTGTGAAACGATCCACAATCACCAGAATCATGTCGTTTCCTTTGGATTCGGGAAGTGGCCCTATTAAGTCCATTGAAATGATCTCCCATGGCGCCTCGGGTACTTCGTTAGGATGCAATGGCGCTGCTCGAGCCTGTCTATCTGGTTTGACCTTCTGACATGTTTCGCACCCCGTGATGTAATTTTGTATGTCCTTGCGCATCTGTGGCCACCAAAAATCCCTAGTTACTAGTTCGACGGTTTTATCTATTCCTGGATGTCCCCAGGAGTGATATATTGCCAACAGCGATTCTCGCGTATGTATATTTGCAGGTACATAGATTCGGCCTTTCCATTCTACTAGTCCATTGGCAACCTTAAAGTCCTTTTTATTATCATCCAGCCCTTTCCGTACTTGGGTTTCCCATTGCCGGTTAGGAATCTTCTGAATGTCTTTAATGATGTCCTCGATGGCCCTGTCGTCGTCGTATACTCTAACAAACAAATCATCTTTAAGCAATATGACCCCTTCATTATCTGGGCCTCCCGGGTGATGATCTGTTCGCTGGGACAGAATGTCTGCCTTGGAGTTGGATTTCCCTGACCGATGCTTAATGACAAAGCTGTACTCCTGCAGATCCGTGACCCATTGCGCTTGTCGCCGGTTAAGATTCTGTGGTTTCCGGAAGTACGTCAAGTTTTGATGATCTGTTAATACTTCGACAATTTCCTTGGCACTTTTGAGATAATGGGACCATTCGTAGAATGCGTGCATTACGGCGAGCATCTCTTTGTCGTAGATCTCATAGTTCCGTTCGGCGTCATTCAAGGCTTTTGAAATAAAGGCCACCGGCCGCCACAATCCATCCTTTCCCTGCTGTGACAAAATGCCGCCAATTGCAAAATCCGATGCATCAACTTCAATGCGAAATTGACCCTCATCGTCTGGAATTTTGAGTACCACCTCCCTCACCACAAGGTCTTTCAGTCCCTGAAAGGCTGAGTCCTGTAGTTCGGTCCAGACCCATTCATCCTTTCCAGTCAACTTAGTCAACGGCTTTGCTGTTGATGCGAATCCTTCCACAAAACGTCTGTAGAAATTCACAAAACCCAAGAACTGCTGCAATTCCCGTTTACAGGTGGGCGTTGGCCATTCTGCGATTGCTTTAACCTTGCCGGTCTCCATTCGGATTGAATCTTCACTGATGACCAACCCCAGGAAATCAATTTCTGGGCGATCGAACCAACATTTTTCTGGTTTCAAGGATAATTTATGGTTTTCCAGCTTCGCCAGTATCCGATTAACATGTTTGGTGTGTTCGTCCTGTGTAGATGAAAACACCAAAATATCGTCCATGTAAATGACAACCCATCCTTCAGCAACTTCTTGCCGGAATATATCATTCATCATGGTTTGGAACGTCGCCGGGGAGTTCGTTAACCCAAAGAACATGACTAACGGCTCGAAAAGGCCCCTATTTGTCCTGAATGCTGCTTTCCACTCATCGCCTTGCTTAATTCGGACGTTGTTGTAGCCCCAACGGATATCCATTTTAGAGAATATCTTAGCTTTTGACAACTTGTCCACCAGTTCCCCAATAAGCGGTAATGGATAGCGATTCTTGATCGTCATCTCGTTTAATCGTCGGTAGTCCTGTACCGGTCGTAATTTGCCATCCTTTTTCTTTACAAAGAAGAAGGGAGACGCCATAGGGGATTTACTTGGTTGAATTCGTCCTGATTCCAAGTTTTCTTTCAGGAATTCGTCCAACTGCGCTTGTTCGTCTCGATTGAGCGGATAGATTTTACAATCTACTGGCTTAGCTCCGGGTATCAGTTCTATGGCATGATCCCATGGCCGTCGTGGGGGTAATTCGTCAAAGGTCTCCTTTTCAAAGACCTTTCGGTGCTCCAAGTAGTGCTTAGGCACTACTTCCTCTAAAGTGCGCTTTTGGGCGGCTGCTGATTCCTTAGCGGCTATATTGGTTGCTACCGAGCGTAGTCGTAGTTCCGGTTCCCCAATATCAATGGCCAATAATCGTTCGCCTTCCTGTAGTTGTTCCATGTGGTCTGATTCATCCTCCGGTTCTTCTACTTGAGATGCCGTCCAACAGGTTCCTGGGCATCGCGTGAACCGTACTTCTTTTCGTTTCCAGTCGATGGCCGGATTATGGTGCTTCAGCCAATCGTGACCTAGGAACAGGTCTGTCTTCCCCAAACGCGCCACACTGCATTCGATTATTTCTTCATGATCCCCAATTCGCAGTTTGAATTGTGTCATGTATTCAATGCTTCCCATTGAGTTCCGGGATCCGTCCGCATTGTAGACTGGTAGTGGTTTTATCAACCGTCGTTTATTTAATTTGTGTCGTTCCACAAATTCCTCGTTAACACAGGAGCCAGTACACCCTGAATCAACTAATGCTAATACATTAATTGTTTCGCCCGTGTCCATGGTTGTTAACACACAGTGCAGATCTATTTCCTGCTTGCCTGTTGCATGTACTAACTGCTGGCGCAATTGTGTCAGGTTCCACAGCGCTTCCTGTTCCGATAGTTTATTGAGGTCATTTACCAACTTGGCATTGACCTCGTTGACTCGTTTAGTCGGTACCCATTCCCTTAAGCAACGAACTGCAGTGTCATTGTTTTCCTGCCAGATTCGTCTTAACACCCACTCAGGGGTCCATGGAGTTAACCGATTTGTTTTCACGCTCACACTTAAGTTTCGTATCCGGTGAATGAGAGGTGAACATTCATATAATAATTCTGGTAATTGTACACAGGAATCATTGTCCGATACAGAAACTTTATTAGCCAGCAGCGCGGAGCGCGTGCCTACTGGCTGTCGCCAAAACCCTTCTCCTTTCCCCATTCTTTCCATTGCTCCTCTGTGAGCTCCTGGATCTTTAACTCCCTAACACGGCCTTTTCCTTTCTCGGCCCACGTGTGTTTTTTGGGTTCCTTGCATTCTCTCGCAAAGTGACCCTTTTTTCCGCAGTTATAACATGCGCCTGTTCCTTTCTTGACTTTATCTACATCCATGGCATTGGAATCGTGAGTCGATGATGATGCCTGAGCCGGTTTGTATGTTCGCGCCACTGGTTGAGGTTTTTGGTAATCCTCCTTGAACGGTGTCTTTTTCTGTCGATCACCATAGGCGTCTCGAGCCCTTCGGTATGCACGTGCCAATTCCGTGACCCTTTCCATGATCCGCTCCAGGGTATCACCTGCGTCTAAATCTCCTACCCGGATCAATTCGAATCCTAGATTCGGATTTAACCCTTTCTGGAAGTGATCCTTAGCGGCGCTAGCGTTCCATCCTGTCAAGGGTAACAATGCCTTGAATTCGATGATGTAGTCCTCCACGGCTCGACTCCCCTTGCTGGAGCTTCTGGATTTGTTCAACCGCATGCTCCCGTGTCTCTTTCGACATGAAGAAGTCATGCATCTGCCGTTTCAGATCTGCCCATCCCAAAAAGGGGGGGTTTCAGGGTCTGAGGATGTCGTTGGTAATGCGCGGCGACCCCGATCGAGGCAGGAACAAAGTGTCCCTCTCTTCGTTCCTGGTAGGTTAATCTTGATGACCATCCTTCCTCGGCTACCTTTTGATTGAAATCGGTATCGCTATCAATCTGCTCCTTTAATTTAACCGCCGCCCAGGTTCCAGCCCTATCCCCTTTTCCTTTCCTAATTCGTCCTAGTGTGATGTAGATACGTCTGCCATAGTCCGTTTCGTGTGCTAATTCAAAGTACACGTCCATGGCTCGACACCATGCGTCTACTTGCGCTGGGTCTCCTTCGTAGTGATCTGGTAACTCGAGTTTTACCAACGATCTGCTAGGCGGGGGAGGTCGGGTGTTCTGATACTCAGTTACTGCTTGTTGTATCAGGTTTCCCATGTGCTCCGCCATTTGACTAGTCCCTGTGTTCCATTCCTGGATAGCTTCATCCCTGTCCGCCACTTGTTGCGGAGTTGATCCTCCTGCTACAGTCAAGGGTTCCGGTCTTGGGTTTGCATTTGGCCCGAAATAGTAGTTGTACTGATAGATTGCTGACTGCAAATATGCAGTCATTGTGTTTGTCCAGCCAAACCCTATTTCGACATGCCCGAGATCTCCATGAACGATTGCTTGGATCATCGGCCATCCATTAGTCCCGTTGACACTTGTTCGCACGTGGAATCCGACCCATTTATTTTGACGAACCACTTTAAATTTAACAGGCTGATTCGAGCGGTACTGCGGATCGACTTGATTTACCCAATGTGCCGTAGGAAATGCTGGCCATTCAAATGCGCTCCACAGTTCTTCTTTGAACAGAACCAGGTAGCAATATCCGGGGGATAGCAGGTGTTACACGATCGAAGATCTTTGTTACAGTTTGAACCTGCTGTTGGAATCGCCTGTTTGGGTGGTTGCCAGGTAGATTTAGTCTAATGCGACGAATTTCTCGACCAAGGAATCTCGTCAGGTTATCGTTCCTTGATGCGCCCACTGTATATTGACCAAACCCACGGCCTTTCAATCGGTACATTTCTTCCCAGCCATGCATTCCGTGGTCCCGGGTGGACACATGAATTCGCTCGAGTTCTGGCATTATCGTGGATTCAATAATAGCAGTACTCTCCCTGTATGCTGGTTGCCAAGACAAGATTTTGTCGACGGTAGGATATGCCGGCCAATTGAACGCATCCCAGTACCTATGCTTGATCAGAATTAAGTAACAATAACCGGGAATTCGGTTATGTAACATCGCCGTTCGAGGTCGTTTCAGATACCGGTCTGCCCCGGCATCCCAATCAATGGCCCCCATGTGTTTGCGATCGTGTCCAGAACGGACCAATGATGCAATCATGTCCCAACCTTTAGGTCCTTTGGGTACGCACTCAATATGGTAACAGTCGTTATACCCATATGTGCGTCGTATGTTCACACGACCGTGGATGTTGCGCAGGTTGTAGTCCCACGAGTTGATTTCCTGAATCTGAGGAAACGCCGGCCATTTGTACATATCCCAAAATTGGTTCTTTATTAAAATGAGGTAACAATATCCAGGCACGTCTGGATGCAACGCATGCTTTGTATGAGCAGGACGTGGGTATGGGTAAGGAATCGCTATTTCCTTCTCGACTTCCCGTTTCCAGTTGTTGATTGTCCTCGTCTTTTCCTCATTGAACCCCTGTTTGGGTTCAGGTTCTGCGGACTCCCAATCCGCTGCGCAAGGGATGGTACCATTGTACCAGTTGGCGTCGGCCCCTGCGGTTCTGGTTAGCGACTTGCTAGGTCCAGATTTGATAGTTACCGCTTGGGCGTATGACATGGGCGCTGACGTTGAGCGCGCTGTTGATGGCTGTCCTGCGACCCAGGACGAGATGGTGGAGGCTCGTGCCTTCCCTTTCTTGGACTCCTTTTGTCCGCCAAATCGGGCGAACTTGTTATACTTGCTGTGGCCTTCCATGAGTTTCATGTCCTTCCAAGTATAGGACTCGTCTTCATGCGGGCGCAGTGCGGCTCGTTCGATGACATGAAACATGTCATTTTTGTGATGGTCCTGGAGACCGAACTTGACGGTCTCGTCCCGCATCTCCGGTTCCCAGGACAGGATCTGCGTTACTGTCGGCCATTCCGGCCAGTCGAACGTGTGATAGAACTCCTTCTTGAACAGGTACATGTAACAGTACCCGCTCCTTCGCCATGGTTTTTCCTCGTGGATATCCGTGACAGGCGCACTTGGTAATTTTGGACGAACCAGGGTGTTAACCCAGTCCTCCGTGTATGTGATATCTTCCCCAACGAGTTTGAGGAAGTTGTCGAGTCCCAGCAGGGGATACGTGCCAGGGTCGGTCTTCATGATGAGCGGTGAGACCAGGAACGGCGTGTTGTACCTGGTTGGTGTTTTCCTTTTCAGGCGTGCCTTCATATATGGATCGGGTCATTTCCCATCCAGCCGTTCCTGGTTTGCGATCTCCGCGGTCGCCCTGTTATAGCTTCGGGTTTTAATGTTCCCGTTTTTGGCGTGCATGAGCCGATTCCTTTCTTTGGCAGACAGAACTAAGCCGTTGTGTCGCAAGGTGATGATATTCCAGCCCATCAGTAAGAGCTGGATGTTCGACGGCGTGTCGAACAGTCGTTGGCGGATCTCCGATTCGGGATCCATGTTGTTAAGCAGCCCCTCCAGGGTCTGCCTGTCCTTCTCCATCTGGGCGAGCTCCTTCTCGACCCGTTTCTGATACCGGAGTTCTTCCTGGCGCTGCTTGAGAAGCTCTTCCCAAGCGTCCTCCTGAATTCGGAGGGCCTCCTGTTCCTGCTGCCACAGCTGGAACCTGTACTGACGTTGTTGGAGTCGTCGCTCCTGGTGTTGCGCCTTGCGCCAAGTGTAATATGCCCAAACATGGGCGTCGCGTTGTCGGTTGTCCGTAACGAGGGCAACCGACCGAGTAATTTCTTCTGCGCACTCCTGCACCCATTCGATACCGAAGCGTTTGCCGGCCTGCACGAGAGTGAGACCAGCGCGGGGGATAATGTAGTTGAATAAGGAAGCCATGACTGCATTCCTAATTGTCGCCTTAGACCTTTTAAGTAAAAAGGCTGTTGACTCTTCTTCTATATTCGTACTTCCTAATACGAATATTCTTTGATGCGGTCAATAACGCACCCGCACTCAATTCTTGGATTTAGTTCCACCAAATGACCTAATAGCATGGTGCCTGGGGCTTCACTCGAGTGTCCTCGTGCTCAGATCGTTAGATCCGATACGTGATTGGTATCTCGAGACTGTTCTCCTTGCTACACGGCACGCTACCAGATTGCTTTCGCTCGTTCCTGAGCTTTTCCGAGACAAACGGTTTAGTCTGTTGACCAGTGCCTGCCCGCACTTTCAATCACACAGATCTAATCTCGTCCGAGTGTCTTTTGTCGCCAGTAACCTTTCGGTAGTAGTCCCTGATGACGATCAAGGAGACTATCTGCTGTCGACGTCGTAGGTGATCCTCGAGAGCGGCTCAGTAGTCACGTGGTGTAACGTGTACCAAGGTCCGTCGCGCAGGCTTGAGGGAACTCGTCGAGGATGCGCACAACAGCGAGCAAGAGATGCCCGAGGTGGTTGTCAACGACGGCGAGAGGTGTGGTGAAAAGACTCTAGATTATGTTAGGACGAATCCAACACAACCACAGGTCTCAACGAGTAAGGGAGAGAGAAAGAGTTTATTGACACAATAGACCAGTAAGCTGGGTTAGAGCAAACTATCTAGAGTCTTAGGACTCCTACCTACGGATACGCCCTCCTTATATACCTTTGGTCCTGGTCTGTGCGCACAGACTACACTGCCTCCAAGGCTGTGTACGTGCAGCAACGTTCCAGACCCCTCCATAGCCAGACTCGCCCGGACCCCTATGCCTAGACCATCGTACAGCCACCCATGGCTTACCTAACCGGTCCTTCCATAACGGATCCCCCCAAGCCCCTATGCGTATTGGTATCCCTTCAAGCGTCCGTAGGCCTCCAGATAAAATATAGAAAAATAGTATAAAATAGGAGAAAACGTCCAGAGTCGTAATAGTCACTGTCTATGACAGTGATACAATACTCTTGTCATCATGGACACATGACTTTGTGTCTAACGAACACATGAGCTCATCATTCATGACAGTGACAACCACTGAGACAAACAATGTCTAATGGACATATGATTGCTGCTCAACAATGGACAGTGACCAGACACCTCTCCAGGTGTTTTGAGTATTGTATCACTGTCAGAGACAGTGACCAGAGACCTCTCCAGGTCATACACTCATAAAGTGGAGATACTCACATGCTGGTAAGCAAGAAAGAGCAACTGAACATATATTGAATATCTACTGGTCTTATATACACTTTTACTGTATGTATATGTTTGTGTATTTGCCTTTATTCTAATATACATAAATAGAAGAAATTAATAAAAAAGAAATACCCTCTAAGGGTCAAACCAGTGATAGCTGTGTTGAGGGCTATACTTAGGGGTATTTGGGGTGAAGGTCATTCAACAATTGTTAGTGTGTGGTCCATGTACAGACTTGGTTCTGTACAGCTGTGGTGAACAGGAGCCACCTGTGATACATTTGTGTTGGATTTTCTGGGTGTTGGGACCATGCAAGAGTTGAACCATGTTTGTACTGAGTGGTGGTAACTCATTAACAAATGCATATACTATACTATGTAGTTTGTAGTCTACCAATACTTGCTTCATATAGCTATAGATGGAAGGATTTCAATAGCTCAGATTAATGCTTGCCTTTTTGAAAAATTATTTCATGGATTATTGGGAATTATTTCACAAATCTAGGAATTATTTTTGTGGATATTATGAATTTTCACAAATTCAGTATTATTTAAAATTATATATTTAAATTAAAAAAATGCTTAACTATAATTATTTTATAATTACACTAATTAATTAATATTAACAATATCCTCCAGTAATGTTTTTTCATGTAGAGACATAATCAGACTGAGAAACAAAAAATAATTGCGCGGAAATAACATCATTGTTTGTGTAGATTTGGCAAGATCACAACAATCCACTCATGTCCTTTGCTGCTTATTCAAGTCTTCCAATGCGGCATGAGACCTAATGTGTAAGGCATTCTATGAACGAACGTGCATCAGTCTCCACACCACCATGAAAAATGAAGGTACCGACCTCCATGCTATACCGCCCTTTCCGCCCTGACAGCCCGACTTCTAACGTTTTTCCCGATAACACGAGCTCAAACTCTCCGCGCGCCTCGGCCATACTGCCTTGGCATCGTAGCAAACGACCGTACTCGTAATCTACCTGGCGGTCAGCAAGAAGAGAGGAAAGGAGAGACAACTACTCACGAGCATGGTATACGATGTGGTGATCCAACTCGATTTTTGGGCCGTTCTCGAACACGAACTGGAAGGCGGCCGCGCATCTAGTTTCGGCTTCCTCTCTCAGGATGCTAACGACTTCATTTGGGTCAATCTCGGCATCGGGATCCTGGGGTTCATTAGCGTCGTCCCAGCAAATAGGAAACAAGTAGAGAACCCTCACCGGATAAGCCACGTAACGCCAACACACGCCCTCCAAAAACTTCGCCAAACAGTAGTCGTCCCAATAACCAATCCCGTTAGTTTCATACTCATGCACCCTGAGCTTTCCACCCTCCTTTTCTCCTCCAACACTGCCGCTTTTCCTCGCCTTCTCACCCACATCCACGTCAGTATTGCTGTAGCGCTCCAACTTGTCCAGCGCACGATACACGTCTGGCAGCATCCGATGGATAATCACCTGCCTCGGAGCATGCGAGATAGCCAAAAATGTGTACGCCAACTCGAGGCCGGGCAGGATAAGCCGGTTCTTTTGCGAGAGAAACTTGCGCGCTTTCCTCGCAACCAATTTCTAGGCGCGTCATAAGCGAGAGGGCAAAGAAAGGCACGAAACGCGACACGAACTCCAGCGGAATCGACTTGCCCGCAATTTTCTGCCTCAAACCCTGCACCCTCTGCATTGCCCTGATGGCCTCCTCCCTCTGCTTCTCATCCGTCCCACAACTCTCTAACAAACATACCGCCATCCCATACGTATATATGCTCTTGGACCACGTCGACTCCTTTTCTAGCACCTTCCAACAAGCCAACGACTCCTGCGGCTCCCAGAGCGCTAGCTGAGCCAGCCCAATTTCCCATATAGAGACATGGTGCAGATTGCGGTACTGCGACTGCGACTCCATCGCGCGCGTGTAATATGCAATCGCGCGACGTGGCTGCGAATGGCACAACGAGATACGGCCAGCACCAAAAAGAAAGAAAACCCCATTTGGGTACCGCTTAAGGTTCCAGTCAAGCACCTTTTGCGCGATGGAGATGTCCACACCCTCAAAAGTAATGCTGGAGAGGACGAGGTGGAAGATGAGTAGCGCCATGTCGCATATGCTGCGTCGGACGCCTTCAGACTCTAATATCAGGGGAATGATTAATATTTTTGGGCAGTGTATGAGAGACGGAAGATGAACACGTACGTGCGCTCACTGACGGCTCGTCGCTGTCATTGGACCACCCGCCCGCTTTCATGAGCAACTTGAGACCGAGCTGTCTATCACCTTTGTATCCAAAAAGTTCTACAAGTGTTTGTAATTTGCCTGGCACGAGCGAAAGAATGATATTGCTCATGCCGACGCCGAGGTATACGCCCGAACGGAAATGCGGGTCTATGGAGGTATCTTCGGGTTCACCCCGCTCCCGGGCTTCAGCATCCATGGTATCGAGGTATTGTCCGAGATGGCGGTATACGGATATCATAGTACGCATGTTGAGCCTATCAAAACCGAGTGAGATATACGACTTCAAAGACGGAACGAACACGTACGCTTCTTTAATGAACGCTAGCCAGTCACCAGAGTAAACTATGCCGAGAATGGACTAGCGCGTCGTGAGCAATGTTATCATATATGTAGGGAAGGAAGTGGCGAAGCGCGCGCCGGTGCGCTTACTTTTTCAAATAGGGACTCGGCGTACACGAGTTCAGCATGGCGCTCCACCTCGGTCATAGACCTGATAAAGGAGACTGGACTATGCAGCGCAGACACGACGTAGCCTGCCAGTCGCGAGCCAAGAAATGACTGCTTTTTGCGGTGCTGGCTAGCGACGTGGTTGCCATGCCGTGTGTGCTCGAGGCCAGCGAGCAGATCCTAGCCACGAGGTTTCAGACGCAATACAGGTTTGGGAGAGAGACAAAAACGCACTTCGTCGGCATACGACATAAGCGCCTTGATACATTGGATAAGCCCATACCCCGTCGCAAAGTAAAGACGCTCCCTATCGCGCGACCCCTATCAGTGCCACGGCCAATAGAAAGAGAAAATAAACCAACTTGTTCTCGTCGCTACTGTGACAGTACTGTTCCGACTCGAGCATTTGTGAGTTGAGAAAGACCTCGAGGGCGTAATGAACTCCTGGCAGGTCGCTGAGGGCACCTTCTGGGTGATAAGGGTAGGAAACGTGTGGAGGCGAGTCTGGGATGAAGCCAGGCTGCCAGGAGGGGATGGAGGCCATCATGGGGGAAGGTCAAGGAAAGACCACAAAAACAGGAAGAATAAGAGGAGGAGGGCTGCATCTGGATGCGTGGGAAGTACTGAGTGCAGCACAGCTCCTGTCAAGTTCCTCGTGGCATTCCCGCGTAAGTTCTCTTCTCCGACCGCCTCATTATTCAGCCTCTGTCATACGCTTATTTACTTATACATAATGTACTCTATACTCTATCGATCGTGCCCAGAATCGAGTGTGCTTGAACTGACGCTCTCCCCTCCCTTGACCACAACACTTTCTGGCATTCCGATCGACACAGCCTCTGAAAGATCTGAAACTTGCATTCCTGTTGACCCCGTCTGCACGACAATCGACACCGTTCGCGGCTCGTCCAGTACATTCCTCAATGCATCACGCATGTTCAACGTGTCCATGATAGTCTAATCGCAACAGCAACTTCATCTCTGATACGGTGGAGCTATCAGCAGAGAGGACCCACGTTTGTGTATATGCGCCCAATCGGGTAAGTGAACATGCCGGAAATATAACTCTGCCCCATCACTGCAGAAAAGGTGAGAAATAAATCTGCGAAGGGAGGAAGGAATCGTACGGAAAGCCACCAAATCCGCAACCGCAAACATGGTAGCAAAAGTTCCTGTCTGAACAGCCGCGCGGATGAGACGGTATATGACCGTGTTGGTCTGCTTGAAACGAGTCCGAGAGACGTAGAGCTTGGCCGCAAGTATACCTACACAATAACGGGGCTCGGGTGGCATGATATTTGAATATGACCAAACCCACCAGCAATAAAGAGGTCCAGAGTCGATTGAAGACTGACCCAAGAAGTCGCAAAATGATCTAGAGCATTAAATTGGATAAAGCTGTTTCTCCATTAGATCCTATATCCCCCACAAACATCCCTGAAACGCACAGCCTGAGTTGTAAAGCCCTTAACATACTATTCAGCGCTTCGTTCACCATTCGCTAAAAGAAGAAAAGATCTTGCCTAACACTTGTTGCAAGTCCCGCAGCAAAAACAGCCACTGACATAATGATGATAAAGCCATATAGCAGCTTACTCAACGTCAGTCGATATATGCTGTGAACACACATGTCACCACGCAAGCAACTAGAATTGAAACACGTGTAAACGTGAACATGGGGACGTACGTACCGGTATCCTAGAAAAAAGTGTGTCATGACAGCCGTGACTGCGGTCGCCACAGGTGTCACTGAATAGACCCAATCCGCGTCTATAATATTGATATCACAGCGTGAGCAAATAAATCGGTACTTGCAGCGTCCACTCACACATCAGACCCGCAGGGTTCCCAAAATCCTTCACGCTTTCAGGTCCAATCGATTAGAGCCCCAGATCACGATCGACGGTGACATCGGTGCCGCTTACCAGTATAACCAACCCATGTATATAAGCCTAGATTGCGTGTAAATCAAGATGGAGATATTTATACATAGCATGACGTGAGAGGCTTACGATAGACTATGCGCAATGTCGACCATGAGCATGGTAAATACCATCGCCCTTCAAGTTGTCATCGATTAATATTGCGCGGCACGCCGCCCATCCATACGATGAAAATTCACCTGATCCATAGTGGGTCTCTGCATCCTGCCAAATACCTTAGATTGTTTACCACGCAAGAAGGGGCCGCAAACTCACCTGAAGAGTAGTACGTGATAAATTGGTACGAGACGAGGCCAAACAAGTAGGTGTTGACTGTGCGTCCTAATCCGTCACGTCTCTTCGCGCAGCTACGAATTGTTCGACACATACAGAGTACGCCCAAAAGCATGGCACCTAGTTGCCAGTGACGTACGTATGTATAAGCCTCCTTGATGACATAGAACATATGTAACTCACCAATTGTTTCAGCGTAGTCACCATCATTGCGCATAATGAAACCGAAACCTAAACCCCGATAACGAAAACCGTCAACGTCAGAGGACAGAGTGGAAGAAGTCCAGTTCCGCGTGGTTCAGCATAAAAACTGGCTGCAGGGTCAAGCTGCCAAGCACCAAGTCGTATAGCGTCTCCCTCCATTGAAAGCCCGTTCCTAATACGGTTTGGAATGTGATGGTGCACATGTTGGTGGGGATATGACGGGATTCTAAGTGTTTACTTGTGCCTGTCCCAGTGGACACAATTGAGTTAACTAAGGCGGATTGACATGCCAAAGCGACCCTTCAGCCTCCGCTACTGAATACGGTTTGATAATGGTTAGGAGGAAGGCGGAGAACGTAGCTGGAACGATTGAGATTCTGGCAAAGAAGGCGTGGACGTGGCGATCCGAAGACGGTCAATGAAACGGGGAACGTTGAACGTTCAGCATAAGTAGATTGTCATTGGGAAGGACATCAACTACACACGTGTTCATCATTGTTGCCGGATCAAATTTGACCTACCCGGTCTCTTCAGTCACGGGAGTCCAACATGATCTTGAGCTATTGAGGAGAACGCCAGCGACTTGAGGCTGGATATTCGTTATGTAAGCTGTAAGAGTGTTTACACGCTTTCAATAAAGCACAACGACGAACAACGACCAACGATCGATGTTTTCAGTGGCTTTCACGGCGTATCTCGCCTCACCCAGATTCCGGAGGACAAATCGATTGTTGATAACGTTGACAGGGGAGGCGAGAGCACCATTCACACTCCAATAGATCATGGTTGTTGCATTTCAGGGCGTGCCAGTGGACAACGTGCAGGTCAGATGCTACCCAGTACTTCATCATCACGCCCAAGCTTCTGCCAGACTTGGGATAACACGAGCGCATGAAGATACTTTGTGTGTCAATGAACATGGTTACGTTCAAAAGAATGCCTAAGGGGCGAGGATGGAATATAGTCATAGACCATTCGAGCAGTTCGAACTACAATACAGGCTGTTGAGCGTCGCAGCCGTCGATGCGCTCGACATATCATATATCAGCGCTTCAGCGCTTGATTTCATGGACGGCGTAACGCCAGAATCGCATTGTCACAAGAACAATTATGACCACTGCGACAGAGAACGTTGTTGGCCACGCAGGAGAAGGTACGTACATTGGCAGTTTTCGGAGGAACGATGCGGGGTAGCTGATTGGCGCAGAGGAGGTTTCGATGGGCAAACGAGCCGACTATTGGAGGGAAAGTTATTTGGCGCATTCACAAGTGGGTAACTTTATATCCTCTCACATCTCGTTGTACACTTATATTGGAGGAAGGAAATTTTCCAATGCGCTATGATGACTTACTCAAATGCCCTTCGACCTTACGATGAGATGACATGAAGAACTCGCACGTGTTGTCGGGATCCTTCCCGTCGTCTGAGACGAATCCATAATTCGCTCCTCCATCGCGCCCGGGGCCCCCATTCTCTTGACCAGATACGCCCTGGCCCTGCAAAGGATCGGAACTGGCACTGACGTCCACGAGCTCGCCTTCCGCGCTTTAGCATTGAACGGATAGCTTCATTCGACACCGCCGCTGTAGCCTTAGCCGACTGTCTGCACAAACTCGCCGCTCTCTCGTCATTCCCCAATCCAATAAACTAATCCCATATCATCGTAAGGACGGGTAATCAAGTCGCACGGCTACAGGCGGGACTGGCGAGGCACAAAGGCTAGTGCAATATACTGTAACGACTGGCGTTTATAAAACACCGATCAATTCGACGGTATAACCTTCTTACCGACTATCTTGCGATGACTGATTCTGCGAGTCTTCGTTGTCTTGGTTCACACCACCCTTCTTCAATGCCTTCTCCCTCCTTTTCACCTCCTTCTCCCTTATCTTCAACTGCCACTTCTCCATCTTCAGCCTCCTCGCCTCCTCCTTCAGCCTCCTCGCCCACGCCCTTAACTTCATCTCCCACTCCCTCAGCCTCTCCCTCCCCCCTCTCCCAGTATACTTTTCATTGTCTTCTTCTTTTTTATGTCCTTTAGCTTTTTTTCCTTTCATTCCTTTTACTGCTTTTATTCCTTTTATTCCAACTTTCACAAGATTCCCGGCGGCTTTAGCCGCAAGGCCAAATAAGCCAGAAGAAAGGCCTCTGGATTGTAGATTACTGCCATTAATACCACGTTCATTGATATTAGAAGGTCTAATCAATCTATTGAGATTATAAACAGAAGGGCACGGGTGCAACTCACTCGACTGAGATAGGCATACCAGCAACGGAACAAAGCAAGAACGCCACTATGGCGATAAATCTGACAGGGACCATGGTCGAAGGATGAATGAAGGAGAGTAATAAAGAGTAAGTAGTTTAAAAATCGGAGGTGAAGTTTCTCAAGTGACCAGCACGTTGAGGAGGGTGGGTGCGCTGCGCGACGGTCCTAGAAAGCATCGTTATATTTATATTTATCAGTTTTTGATTGACGACCACCGCCAAGACCGAACTGCCCGTGTCGCCCGCCTCCCTCATGCTCACCCTCGGGTTATCGATTACCGCATTGAGATACGTTTAGTTTATGTAATTTCAAATATCATACAGGCACGATACCCGGCGTCATACACCTCCTCCTCCTCCTTCTCTCTCACCATGCTGCTGCCCAGCACTCATCACTGCTTCCAGACGATTTATCCGGAAGCCGCGCCGGACAAAAAATAGCAAGAAAAGAGACGACATCGCTAGAAAGCGTGCGGAAGCCCTGTGTGGTGTGTGGGATCTGATCGACGCGCAGTCAAGGGAGATCTGTTCTTCCAGCGCGAACGTTTTTTTGCTGGGATTTAAGCATCTTTTGCGTTTATGACTTTTTGGGGGTGCGTAACTTGTGCAGAGTCCATGTCGAACGCTTCCAGCCACCGCAGCAGCCACCCACACACATTCGATATGACGACATCTAACTCGCGGACCTCAGGGCCTCAGCTCATAATTTTTGACTGGAGGAACTCGGCTTTTAAGAACAATCTATAAATAAGTACATGTTGTGTCGAAGGTAGTAAATGAGTTTGCGAAATCAAGATATGATAATGGAGCAGAGATTAGAAAAATCCAAAAAAAATGCAAATTCCCTAGTGGATTCCACTGGAAGGCATAGCATGCGTCAGCTCCGACAAGTTGTTTAAATATGTGCCCCAATCATCCAGCCTGGTGTGATCGGTTGTCAAGTTCATCGAAAGAAGCTTTTGATCCCAAACTTACTCAAATCCTGCCGGAGCATTCGACCACATCGCCATCGCATCGTTATCGATGGGTAAACCAAAGTTATCGAAAGCTTGCATCTCTCCTCCGCCTGCAAAACTTGCGTTATCGTTTAGCGGCGGATTCATTCCAACGATGGCAGAGAGCAAGGGTTGATTGTGCATTGCTCCAGCTAGGCTAC
Source organism: Amanita subjunquillea (assembly GCA_020011035.1). Classification (NCBI taxonomy): domain Eukaryota; kingdom Fungi; phylum Basidiomycota; class Agaricomycetes; order Agaricales; family Amanitaceae; genus Amanita; species Amanita subjunquillea. The sequence continues at coordinate 445,949 of JAEBUT010000019.1, read as the reverse complement.
GTGGGCGCTGGGCTACATCCATCATTGGCGAGACCATTTGGCTATACACAAGGCCAGGGGTATCGCCCATCCCCATTGCTTGACTGAATTGCATCTGCGGAAGCTGTTGCTGAGTCATCTGGGCCATGGGGGAAGTCGTCCAGGAGCCTGCTTGGTTTCCCATCGTTTGAGGACTTCCTATTTGATTACTCTGAGGGCCAGCAGACGCCACGAACTTCATTTGACCATGCAGAGGCAGCCGTCCAAGTTCGTCACTGTACATGGGCAAATGATATCGTCGTGACTGTGATGCTTCGGCGCCCTCAGCTTGAGATGCCACGCGAGAAACTCGCCTAGATCCAACAATAGGGCGTGGCTCTTCGTGCACATCTGTACCTAAAGCAGCCGGAGAGGGGCTGCTTTCTAGTGATATATCTTCGTCTCGTTCTCGTTTGTTAGAGCCGGGAGGACTAAGTTGAGGCAAGGGAAGTTCTCCGACGGAGGCAAGCTCATACAGAATGTCCCTAGATACGTTAAATTACGACACAAACGACAAAAGAACAGTGCCATCTTACCATAACCGACCTGCCGTGTAATAACTTACACTAAATTCAATGCTGATGTCCGTCGATCGCTGTTGGCACTTACCGCTCTTCACATGACCGCAACATTGACATACACTTGTGGACTTCGGACATCTCCTTTTGTGTATCAGTTGATAAACCCGATCGCTTCCCGCCCCAGATATTCAAGAGTAGAACAATACCAGCCGTGAATCCCGCCATCTAAAACGTCATCACGGATGGAACACGAGAAAGGAGTGGGAAACGAACGAAAGTCCAAGGAGCGCACGTAAAACCCCGTCGTCTCATCCAGTCCACGACGTGACTACAGGATCGCGCTGCGTTAGTGCATATCGCAAGGGAAGGGAAGGCCAAAGCCGATGGTTTTCGAGAGGAGGGTATGAACGGCCGATGTACTAAAATCTGGAGATGATAATACGTTGTGTATAGCAAAACTGATTGCTGAAAAAACTGCGGGTCCTCGCGCTTAGGATCCCAGCGTACTGACAACGCTAAGTGAGCTATGCCACAATCGCCGAGAACCAACCTACAGAAGTCGGGCACACAATCAACCCATCTATTCAACGCCGAATCCAGCTCCGCAACTATATGTTGCTCCCACTGTTCCCCAACAAATCCGAGTAGAACCTTTGATTTATTGATCGAATACTTGAAAAGCGTTAGAAAAAATTTAAATAGGCACTACGACTCACGATAGTCCTCAGTGTGAAAGCGAGAAGTTGGTTGAGCTTGATGAACAGATTGAATGCTGTCATGAGAGATGGCCTGCCAGGTGGCTGTTTGAACCGCTGGTTGGGATCTGGGTGGTCCAAGTACTCATCGTCGACTTCAAGTGGATAATCAGCGTCGAAGCTGCCAAAAAAAAAAGTGAGTATTCCGCACGAATACACACCTATTGCTCACTCTTCGTCTTGAATTGCACATGGTCTTCCGAGAGCACAACTTAAACCTCTGTCCATGCAGACGAGCACCCTAAAATTATCTTAACGCTAGTATTAGATATGTTATACTGACATACCAGAATGCTCTCTTCCGCAGTTCATCATCAACCGTCCACTCCGTCGTATGGACTTTCTTTCTTCTATGAACTCCGACATCCTGCGCGAGACGTATGCCGATCCCAACCATGGTCCAGCTTGCATGAGGCGCAGATGTGGCTTGCAGATATTGAACTGCAAGCTGAAGACCAAGATCAGCTAACAATACGAGGGTGATAGTGAAAATGGACAAACTCACACAATGCAATTGCAAGTCATACAAGCCAGGAGGTTCAAGCAGACTTCGCCTGACTATCTGAACCTGCTCAAACCACTTCCAACCACTGCTATGATGACCATGATCGCCATCTATCAATACACGAGGATCGTCCGAATGCCGAGAGCCAACAGCACATACGAGCAGTAGCACAGCCCCGAATACGATATTGGTGTGGTGCAAGTCTTGCACAACACAACGCTCGAAAGTCGGTCGGTGGAGCAAAGGGAAGAATAAATTTACGTGTTTGAAATATAGGTCAATAAGAGATGTAACGAGATCATTAGGGGGGAAGGAGTAGGTGTTTGGTAGTCGAGAGATAGCCGTAGATTCCTCCCACTGTTGATGTTAAATATCGTGCGCTTGATCATTGACATTCATACGCTCACCGGTTTAATAGCCCAGTACTCTGGTCGTTTGCCTCTGAGAGATGTTTTTAAACATTCAACGTTGTTTTCCTGGCTGGTATATTCGTCTTTGAGTTCCATTGCAGTTTGTATTAGCATGGCACCACTGCTCTTTCCGAAAAACCGATATTCCTGGGGGTCTATGGACAACCTTCTGAGGTTATCAGCCAGAATGAGCTTCATGTCGTCGTCTTCTGGTTCTTCTTTGAGTACACCATTTACGTTACGGATGGCAGAAGTGGCAATGTCCCGTGGTGAACTAACGAATGCGTTTGGAATGATATGAGACTCGGCCGATGTTGGGCTCTGAAAAGACTCCAGTGAATCCAGCGAAGAATTTATTTCCTTCAACAATTCCTTGTCTGGACAGATCTAAGGAACCAATAAGGCTGTCAAGGCAGTGGGGGGTGGGTGTAAACACTAACTCTCTGTAACAGCTTTTCGAGTTTCGCAACCCGATTTTCCAAAGATTCAACATATCTATAGCAGCTCACTATTGATCAAAACAGACAAATGATTGACGAGAAACAAACCCCTTCGGAGGACCCCTTTTCTGTCCGAGGTTTAGCAATTGATTGGGGATGAGCCATATTCAAATATACCTTTGCAGCTTCGACGTAAGTACATGGTAAGTTATATGTGACGCAATTAGAACAACGATTGTCAGGCATCTGGCCGCCATCGCCTAATGATCCAAAAGTACCGACATAAGCGGAGCTTGCTAGCGGCAGTGCTGACTCACATCGAACTTTACGAGGCGGCAAGACAAAGTACAACCGTTAGTCATGGAACGTAGCGCCTGATAAAACGCACTCTTCTTTCTCCTGCATATGTCACAAGCCCGTTGTATCCGCCTTTTCTTGGATCCTTGGGTGAGAGCAATCTCTATATCGTCCTCGTCGTTTGAAGACATCGTCTCGAAGTGATATTATAGTCTGGAGAAAGGATGGGATGGCTGGGCTGGTTTGCGTCAAACCTCGAAAGAGAATTTACCTTGCCGTGATTCAGAAAGCGGTGTATTTGTAAGCATCAGGCCGACATGCCGTCGTCATTGCGTGTGTTGCCGCGGCATGGTTATGGCTAAGGCGCCGGAACCGGTTTTTTTAATAGCCGAGTTGGGCACCCTTCGTGCTGGCCTTTTTAGTGCATTCGGTCACGAACAAGCATTGAATTTTTTTCACCTGATCAGACCATTGATCAGTGCTAATTAGCATGGGACTCATTTTGCCTGTCCCTTGCTTGTTAGTGTTGGGATTATGCAAGCATCAGATATATCCAAGCCACAGCACATATCAGAACCGCTTCGCATATCGGATGTGGAGCACTAATTAGAACATCCGTGCATCGGATATAATGCAGCAGAAGTGTGCATAAGTACAGAAGTAAAATACTGTATATAAGTAAAATAGGGTGTGAATAATACTAAGCTTGCTGCTTGCACATACGCTCATATGACAAATAGTTTTCACGCTAAACTACCGCTCTCCTACACTTTGCATCCATTCACCTGCGCACTGGATATCGCATGCAGCTCACACATTATGTTTGTGGACATAGCTGCAAACTATCATCATTCTTACAGGTTATGGGCCCCGGAGCCTCACTATTGCTAATCCAGAAGCTGGATTGACATCCGCTGTGAATCCGACTCCCACACCACAAACTACTGTTCTGGAAGTCATTCTGGAAGATGAAAGCTATACTTACAAACATGTGATGTCCTACCTCTCGGCCGTCCAGAAAATGGAAAAGCTAATTTGAAGAATTGGCTAGTGTGGAAGGAGAGAATGTTATACATCCTGAATGCATGCCACAGTTTTAGCTATGTTACTGGCACCATTGAGCGACCCAATCTGGACACCAATCCCATTGGAGTGTGAAGATGGACAGACATGGACAATGCAATTTCAACATTGCTCATTACTGCTGTCAGAGATGAACAGATGATCCATGTGCCAAAGCAAGACATTGGTGGATCAGTTGCTACTTCTGCAGATATTTGGCGCGCTTTGAAAAAAGTAAACCAAGTTCAAGGCGTCATTGCCATCTTTCTTACTCTTGGAGATTTCTGGGCGAAATGTGCTATGGAAGATGAAGATCTCATCACACATCTCAACTGGATGAAGGAGTACAGAGTCAAATTACAGATGATGGGTTGGGAGATTGCGGATGACATCTTCAAGTTACACATCCTTTGCTCATTGCCCCACTTGTATGTGGAATGGGTCAATTCAACCATTGGAACAGTCATGGAACTTTGGAAGATTCCGATGTCCATTGGTCAGCTCATCATGCACATTCGGAATGAAGCTACATGACAAAAGGCTCTGCATACTCACAAAGCCAACAAGACCGCTAATAAAGCACAAGAGTGCTTTCATGGAAAGAAGTGAAAGTACAATACTTCTTCTGCTTGTACTATTTGCACATGCACTAATCATATGATGGATAAATGCTGTTTCAAAGGCAAACCCAAATGTGGGTATTGTCATAAATTCGGTCACACAACAGAGGATTGTTGGACCAGAAAAGGAAAGAATGGTAGTGCTTTGAAAGGAAAAGAGAGAGCACATATGATTATGAATGACATGGATGTAGATGATACATCCGGCATTACCAATGTCATGGAAGCAATAGAAAATGTAAATATTAGTGATGACAATATTACTGATTCCTACTATGTTTGGTATGCAGACTCAGCAACAACATCACATATAACATACCAAAAAGAAATTCTATCAAACTTCCACCCCAAAATAGAAGTCATTAATGGTGTGGGCACTGTAAAAATATATGTGCATGGTTGTGGAAACATAATTCTTGAATCATGGATAATGAATGGAACACAGAAAATCGTCTTAACTGATGTCTTTTATGTTCCTACTGCTACGAGTAATCTCATATCAATTCTGCACCTTGATCAGAGCAGATATACATCACGGATGGGAAATTCCAACATCTGGATTTACAATAGCTGATGCACTCTTGTTGCTGTCAGAAAATTAACAAGCTGATTATACAAGTTAATTGTTAAAGCAAAAATTGTGGAACATACATATGTTTTGGAAGAACGATTGCCTACATGGAATGACTGGCATAAATGATACGGACATATAAATATTCTGTTGCTGCAATATTTACATCAGCATGGAATGATTGACAATTTCCGAGTAAACCATTGTGGGAAATTATCCCCTGCGATGCGTGTCATGCCGGAAAATTATCTGTTAAAAGCTTTAAACAAAGACATATCATTACAACTACAAAACCCGGTCAGTGGACACATACTGACCTATGGGGACCGTCATCAACTACCTCAATTGGTGGCGCAAAATATTATCTCTTATGTGTCAATGACTACAGTCATTATGTCACCATTGCGCACCTGAAAAGTAAAGACCAGGCAGCGTGAACAATCAAACAATATATGACATTCCTAAAAAATCAATATGCTTTCCAACCATATGCATTGTGTACAGATAATGGAAAGGAATATGTAAATACAGAATTAATTGATTGGTGTCAAGACAATGGAATTTGTCTAGAATTGACTGCACCTTATTCTCCACAACAGAATGGAGTAGTGGAGCACGCTAATAGGACTCTTGTTGAACTAATGTGGACCATGTTATCCACAAAGAATTTACTGTTCTACCTATGGATGACAGCTATTAGTCACACTGCATATCTCCACAACTGAGCATTTACAAAGGCTATTCCAAATGCTACGCCTTATGAGCAATGGTTCGGAAAGAAACCTAGCATAAACCATCTAGTGGAATATGGCACACCAGTATGGATATTGTGCCAACCTGCGGTACAATCAAAATTAGTGCCAAAAGCACTTAAACATAAATTTCTCAGATTTGAAGATAACATATCCACTATCTGCTATTGGGATCAGCAAACAAATACAATTAAACCATCACAAATTACTCCTTTGCTCAATATGAGGGGGAGGATGACAGTGATGACATATTGAGACTGGAAAACATACTGGAAAACATACCGGAAAACATAGTGGATCCGGAAAAATGTATTGCGGACAAGAATTCTAAAAAGAGAAAGATTATGGAATCTGTTCTGCATCAGACAAAACATCCACATGTTGTACATGATTATAGCCAATTATACAAACCGGTATTACTGCAAGAGTTAGCGGTGCTTGTACAGGAAGAAATATCTGAAGCACTATATACACAGGATGAATTAATACTGATAGTCAATGAAAACAACATCCCATCCAATAATCTGATAACACTTGCAGAAGCAAGGAAAGCACCAGATTGGTCGGAATGGGAAAGTGCTATAAAAGCGGAACTAAAACAGTTACATGATATGGGAACATGGAAACTTGTGGTACCACTGCGCGATAGAAAACTCATCAGAAACAAATGGGTTTTTGTAAAACAATATAACAAAGAAGGTGTTCTCACCAAATACAAAGCATGTTTGGTAGCCAAAGGATATTCACAGATTCCCGGAACAGATTATAATGAGACTTATGCTCCCGTTGTCTGTCTAGAGACACTCTGCTCACTCATAGCTAAGTCACTGGAAGATGTGACAAATGGACATCAAAGGTGCATATTTGAATGGCAACTTGCATGAGCAGTTGTATACAGTGACTCAAAAAAGTGATTCAATGTTTGGTGCTTTTGGACTGTTTGTAAAATATCTCAAAAACAAAGCCAAACAAGGGTAAACCATGAGGGGCTGAGTAAGAGCAGTACATCAGGGCTACATACTGATAAACAAATTATGTAACTAGGCACAGTATCCATGGAGATATGGGCAATTTGATTTGATGACTCATTGAATCACTTTTTTGAGTGTGAATAAGAAATATAGGAAATGGTTATTCTAGTACTTTGTATTACCCCCCTTTGCTTTTATCACTGCTTCCACCCTTCTAGGCATGCTTTCAATTAAGTTCTGACACACATCTAGCTCTATATCATTCCACACCTCTCTGCCACTCTCCCAAATCTGCCAAACTCCTTTCCAACTGCATTTTGATATGATGCCAGAGGTGTTAAATGGGATCAAGGTCTGGAGACTGGAAGTCAGTCTGGAAGCATGATATTATTCTCTTCAATCTAACTTTTGGCCTTTCTGGAGGTGTGCTTTGGGTCATTGTCTTGCTGGAAAATGACTTCATCTTCAGCAATACCAGATTCTTCCAAGCTGGGCAGCAAGTGACTGTCCAAAATCTCCACCTACTGATTAGCATCCATCCTCCCCTTAACCTCTGCAAGCTCTTCCACACTATTCCAGCCCATACAGTTCCATACCATGATATCTCCACCCCCAAATTTCACTGTTCCTCGTACCTCCCTTTCAATTGACCCCTCCCCCACCTGTTTCCACACCCACTACTTACCATCTGACCAAATTACTCTCTTCCAGTCCTCTGCTGTCCACTCCCTGTGCTTCACAGCAAATGCCAACCATCTCCTCCTGTGCACTGTGGTGAGCAGTGGCTTTTCTTCTTTGTTACAACCTTGAATAAGTGTTTCTTGAGGACATTCCTGACTGTCTGGGTGGAGACTGGATTGGGGATGATAGTGGTTATGTGCCTGGTAACCTGGACAGCATTTGCAGCCTTACCAGTGGTGATCTGTGAGAGGATGGACTGAGTGGCAGTGGCAGAGGGCTTGGAAGGACAACCAAGATGAGGTGTTTGTTGATTGGGAAGAGTGTTTTGGAGTACTCTGGAGACAGTAGGCTGGCTAATGTCAGCATGAGAGGCAATATATTGGGTGGAGTGACCATGGGAGGCAAAGGAAATGATGTTTTCCTTGTGAGCAGCAGAGATGGGTGCATATCAGAAGTGGGGTACCCTGGAATGTTTGCACTGCTTATATAACATTAATGTCAAGGTACCATCATTTTTATAACCATCCATCATCAGTTTCAGGTCATGGCCACTGATTCATGTCAGTTTCTGATGTTTCTGATGCACACTCAAATAAGTGATTCAATGAGTTATCAAATTAAATTGCCCATACCTCCATGGATAGTGTGCCTAATTACATAATTTATTTATCAGTATGTAGCCCTGATATACTGCTCTTATTCGGCTCCAGATAGTTTATCCTTGTTTGTCTTTTCTCTTCAGTTATTCTACAAACAGTTCAAAAGCACCAAACATTGAATCACTTTTTTGAGTCACTGTATGGAACAACCAAGTGGATATGAAGACGGATCTGATAAGGCTTGTGAATTACTCAAAAGCCTATATGGTCTCAAGCAGGCAGGATGCAAATGGAATACTGAGTTCAACAGAAAGGTCATAAATCAGTACTTCTACCGCTTTGTCTCAGATCCATGTGTGTATCTCCGTGATGATAAAGGCCACATAGGTATCATCACTGTGTGGGTAGATGATCTAATCCTATTTGCAAGTGACAATGAAATAATGGAGTGCATGGTTAAAGACCTTAAAAGTTTATTTGAGATAACAGATCTTGGAGAACCAAGCAAAATTGTCAGGATAGAGATCCGCATCAATTCCGATACTGGAGAAATTAAGTTGACACAAATTGTGCAACTACTCTGCAAATACGGACTTGATAATGTGCAGAGCATACAAATTCCTATGGATGCAGATCATAAATTTGACCTGCTGATAACACTAAATCCTATTGGAGTGACAGGAAGTGTGGGTTTGTGAGCTCAGCAAAGAAATTTCCGACAACCTGATATGGAGTGCACCTTGAGGAGGAAATGGTACTCTGGTGAATGGCAGACACAGCAATGGTGCAATGAAAGCTCCATTTGTGTAGCAGATGAGGTTTGGGGCAACAGAAGATGGCTGTGTGATGGAAGATGTGTGTGTGATGGTAGAGGTGCTCTAAGGCCATGGGAGAAGGGGTGTTTTGTTGTTACAACGTCTGACGCAATGGGGTGGCAGGTGTAAGGAAAAAGTTAATATTGATTGTAGTGAGAGAGAGAAAGGGGCTAAAATGAGTGTGTGTTGGTATGATATGATCCTCTATGCTATGAAACAAGATGCTATATATACTTTTAGCTACCTACTGATACGAGTGGACTCCAAATTCCTCCGCATCATGCTTGGTGGCCTACTATCCCAATTTGTCATCCTGAAAGGCACCGTCTGATGTAGTTTAGTGCGCAAGCATTTTGCTAGTTGTTTTCCCTGTTGCAAACCCATAGCAAGACCCTGACCATTGACAAGTACAATAGCCGACAATTGACCTCTGGTGTCTTATGTGATAAGTGTTGGTGTATGCTTTTAGCGCTTTTTGGCCCTGTTTCTGCTACTCCCAAATTGGATGTTTTATGTTGGTTGCTGATCGACGCTACCATTGGTGAAGATTTTCTTTCATTTAACCAATTTTGTCCATAGCTCGTAGGTGCATGGCTAAAATGGTCTCGATCATGGTGGCTGGGTGCATGCTTATCTAGTGCAGAAGTGGCAGTGTCATAGCTATTCTTAATGCGGCAGACAAGGCTTCAGCACTAGTTTTCAGGTGATCGGTGCTAGTTGGCATGGTCGGGTAATGCTGGTTTGGCATGTGGTATTGCGGGGGCTTGTCTTGCGACTATGAACAGTTTGCATTGCGGACGAGTGCGGGACTTGACTGCAAAGGCGGTCAGACAACGAAGGTGTCAGATAGTTAGCCACGGGTTCAGTGCATATATGGTTCCAGTGCCAGTAGGACTTCTCTCTCACATAGCTTAACGCATACACATGATGATGACACTACACAGTCACTGTGGAACACTGCTCATCACCACCAACTGCATTAACAAATCCGAAGGACCGCAGTAATCCATATGCATTGCTCATCAGATCATTGATGTATATTGCAGTTGCTACCCAGCCAGATATCGCATATGCCGTTTTCTGCTTGGCATCATATAGTGCAAAACTGGACATGGAGCATTGGTCAGCTGCAAAGAAAATTCTACGTCATCTTTCTGGAACAAGATATGAAGGTATAACTTATAAAAGACTGGAAATGAATGACAACCCTTTTGTCAGATATTCAGATGCCAGCTTTGCTAGCAAAGATGATACAATATCTGTATCAGGATATACATTTATTGCAGTGGGTGGTGCTATTACATGGGCATTGAAAAACAGATGTCAACTACTTTATCTTCAATGGAAGTGGAATATGTGTGCATGTCTGATGCAGTGCACGAAGCAGTATGGCTGTGGAACTTACACTCTGAGTTAGGTTCAACAATTTTGGAACCTACTCTCATTTATGGAGACAATATGCCCGCACTTGCAATTGCTCAAAGCAAAGCATATCATAAGTGGACAAAGCACTTTGAAATAAAAAGTCATTATATCTGAGACCGGATAGGAGATGGCACAATAAAAATGGAACATCTACCTACTGCAGATATGACAGCAGACATTTTAACAAAGCCACTGTCAAAACAAAAATTCCAACAACATAAGCGCGAGCTAGGAATATCCTAAGCTTGAGGGGGAGTGTTGGGATTATGTGAGCATTGGATATATCTGAGCTGCAGCACATATCAGAAGATATACCCGAGCCACAGCACATATCAGAACCGCTTTGCATATCAGATGTGGAGCACTAATTAGAACATCTGTGCATTGGATATGATGCAGTGGAAGTGCGCATGAGTATGAAAGTAAAATACTGTATATAAGTAAAATAGGGCACAAATAATACTAAGCTTGCTGCCCGCACATACACTCATATGACAAATAGTTTTCACGCTAAACTACCGCTCTCCTACACTTTGCATCCATTCACCTGCACACTGGATATTGCACGCAGCTCATGCATTACACTTGTGGACATAGCTGCAAACTATCATCATTCTTACAGTTAGTACTAATTTTACACCTTTCCCTACTATCCCCCATGGTCACTTCATCTGGGTTCAGGGTCCAACACAGCCACTCACGGCCACTTCATCCACTTTGACTAAACACCATGTAGAGAGCTCATTTCAACATCCTTGGTTTAAATTGTTTTACAGTACCTTTGTATCTATTCCACAATGCAAGATCTAACATTTTTACTGATATCAATGGGCTTGTTTTCACAATTTCAAGCAATCAGTCATTATTGCCCAAGTTAGGAAGGAGGCAGAGAATGTCACGCTCTGCTGCTGCAGCTGTCAGCAGAGCCTAAACCTTGTTTATTAGTATTAGCAGTCAATGTGTCTGGACGCATTTCAATATCTTTGGCATTGCAGTATTTGCCATGCCTGCTGAGCATAACAAACAAGGAAAACTGGCATCCAGCACAGATCCAGAATATGAAACACGAATGCGGGAGGCTATAGATGGCTTGGTAAGTGGAGAATTCAAGAGTGTCTGAGTCACTGTGAAGAAGAAGAATGTATGTATGCTCCACTATTTTTAAAGATAATTTTCCTTGGAAACTCAGACTGCTTTTAGGTCTGGCATACCACTCTCAATGATTGAATGGCTGCTCACCATGTACCCAAACATAAGCACTTAGAAACACAGCAACTGCTCAAATTTGAGCAGGAGAGAACTCTGGTTGAGTGGTGCAACCTCCTAGTAACTATTGTTGGATGTGCAAATGCTGCTGGGGAGATGATGAAACCATATTTTGTCATGAAGGATGGCCCTCTTCCTGGCCCAAGGCCAAGACAAGAGTTGTATAGGGGTGTTGGAGGGTGAGTGTATGATGCTGTCAATAAGCCATAACTAATGTCTGTTTTTAGTATTGCACAATCTGAAAGCAGATGGACTGATCATGAAATATGTGTGCATTGGTTTGAGGAAGTATTTGTACCAGAAGCAGAAGCATGAAGAGTCAGTACAAAGCCAATTGTTCTCACTCTCAATGGCCATGATTCTCATGAAACCGATCTAATTAAGAAGCTTGCTTACAAACATAATGTCATTATCATTGCACTGCCCTCTAAAACTACACATAAAACACAACCTCTTGATGTTGGTACAACTTCATACCAGAATACATGTCAATCCATGATTGCATGGGATGTAAAGCAACTTCTTCCAATGCTCATGATTGCCTCCTGGCCTCTTTCCCAGATCCCATTCCATCATCACCTATTGGTGCTGATTCATCCAAAATTGGCTCAAGTGACACAGAAGAGATGGATCTAACCAAGGACAGCTCAAACCATGGTGTTGATGATGAAAAACAGATCAGCAAGTTGTCAAAAAAGGATGCAAGCATACACCTGCCATTTTCAGAGATCAGATATGACTTGGACAATGACAATGATGATTACTATTATCCTTCATCTGATGACATTGACCACAATGCAGTGGATTTGGATGAGGATTCAGATCTGTTAGACAATCTACAAACAATTGTATCAGGACTACCCTCACCATGATGGCTTAGGGCCCAACAGAAGACTGAGAAGAGGGGAGGAGATGAGGGTAGAGTGGAAACCCAAGAGAACTTGACTGAGGACTCTGGGCATTCATTGCATGGTTTATATACATAATTACATGGTCTGTGTGCTAACCCCTACAACCCTAAAGGCTGTAGAACCCTACGCTATTATTAGTGCCATGTGAGTCATACTGGACAGCCACAGCTGCGCATTGACTATGGATTAGTCAGCATGGCTGTGTCATCGGTCCGGTAGTCCGTTATCTAATCTAATCTAATCTTAGTGCTGACTAGATAAGATAGACACCGACTTAGCTAAGTGTTTGGCTACCACATATGTAAGATACAAAGAAAAGAAATTGAAAATGTCATAGTGAAACAGAGCATTGAATATGAGTCATGACAAATTGAGGTAACCAAAGTTGTCCAAGAGGCTGTCCAGCACTTAGAGGAGCAACAATTGTGCACTCGATCAGCATCTGAAGAGGCTTGCAATCACTGGGGCCCAGCCAGCCTCCCACCAATGCCTTCATGTGCACATGTCATGAACTGCAATTGTGAAGACCTTTGGAATTGTATACAGTATCTATACAAGCAAAACAAGCATCTCTTTGAGATGTACAAACAACAAACCAGCCTTCTCAATGCATCAGATGCCCATTGCACAATTGCTTTCAAATGGATTGAGGATTTGGCAGTACAACTTGAAAATTCACAAAAGAAGCAAAGTAAGTCCAAGAAAATTAAAGCTTGCTTTGTCACCATTCCTGAACTGGAGGGGCAGTTTTGAGCAGAGCAGGCAGAGAAAGAGCAGCAAGAGAAGGAAGAGAAAGAAAAACAAGCTCAAAAGAAGGTTGAAGATGAAGCACAGCTCACAAAGATCAAGGAAGATATAAAGATGAAGGTGTTTGACAGACCCCTATCATCATACACTTGGAAGGACAACCTCATTGTCCTCTGTGGTGCTCTTGGACTCTCTCAAGATGGAACTTGTGATGAACTCAAGGCTTGAATGAAAGAATATGTTGCACAGCACCAGGCTGAACAGTCATTTTGCTGGGATATTTATCTCACAGCAAAGAAGGACTGCACTGGCACCTGCTGCCAATGAAGAACTGCCAGAAAACCTCCCTCAGGCTAGCTCATTGATGGACTCACACACGGAATTCTCCCTCCACCTTGATGCTCCGTGGAGACCTCATGACCTTTTTTTTTCTGGGATACAAACTCCAGATCCTAACCCTGTGGTGACACCTTTCCATTTCCAACATCCTGATAATGTTATCTATCCTACAGATCAGCATCCTAATTACTATCAATTCAACTCACCACTGTATGTGCAGCAACATGTCTATAATTGACATTCAGGTAATTTCAGTTACAATACCAATACATACTTACAGTAAATCTAATTTCTTCTAATAAATGTTGACAGACAATGGCAATATGGCACAGAAAGTGGAGAATGAAATCTTGCTGATGGCTGTGTGAGAGTATTGTGACCATGTGTGACTGGCCAAAGTGTGTGAGGACCCTGAACCTGGACAAAGCAACCATGGGGGATAGTATTGTTGAATAATTCAATGATCATACTTGTTGATTTTGACCTGTTCCCTCAGGACTTTATATTGGCTCACTTTCCCTGGTTCTAAATATAACATCTGCCATGTCAGTGCATTGTCAACCAGCTGCTGCTTGTCATCATTGTCATTGTCATTGTCCAGCCCCCATGCTTATTGTTGTGCATGTGTAAAACCAATGTATAACTAGTGTTGCCAAAGCTTGGCTAAGCTTGGCTCTGGCTAAGCTAAGTCACCAGAGCCAATGTGATTGGCTCCAGAGCTGCTCTGCTGGTCAAATATCAGCCCCTCAGGCAGACCTCCTCCCCACCTGCTCCTAGCTTAATCAGCCTCCATTCTTCTCACCCCCTGGCAGTGGCACAGTTTAGTGTTGCCACTGGCTAAGCTGGTCGATTTTGAAAATGTGAAATATAAAATCAAATCAAACAGTTGAAACTCTGAGGAAATTTGAGCGGATAGATCCACCCAAAAGCTGGTGGGTCTCCTGCCAACACTAAGTGATCAGAACAGCTGGTGCTGAGATATTTGACTGGCTACAGATTTGGCTCCAAATTCAGCTAATTTATAGCTGGTCAAAGCAGTTCCTGTCACCAACCTCTCCCTGCTCAAATGGCCTCTAATGAGGCTGTCCCTGTCACCTCTCCTTGCCTGACTGGCCTTCAGTGAGGTTATCCTTCTCACCCCTGCTATTTGGTGCTGCCTTGTGTTGTCAATGGCTAAGCTGCTTTTTTTCAAAAGATTAAAATAATTAGTTCTGAAAATATTTGAGCATGTAGATCTCCCTAAAGGCCAATGATTTGTCTGCCAACCCTAAGTGTGAAACTCATGTTTTACTGAGATAATAAACTGGCTACAAAATGGCTAAAAGTTGTAGCTGGTCCAATATCTCTTCACCAGTTACACAGATTGCTTAGAGTTTGCAGAAGACCCACTGGCTTTTGGGAAGATCTATGTGCTCAAATATCTTCAGAATTTTACCTATTTTATTTAAAGCTATATATCAATCTTCTGAAAAAAATGCAGCTTAGACATTGACAACACTAGTGCTGCCCTCTCCTCTCACTGCTCTCTGGCTTCTGGGCTCCTTGCTGCCAGCAGTTTACACTCCCCCCCTGTTCCGAGTGGATTCCGAGTTCATTACAAGGATTCCGAGCAGAATCCGAGTCCATTCCGAGTCCATTCCGAATTATCACCAATTGGACTTGGAATCCGAGTAGAATCCGAGCCCATTCCGAGCCCATTCCGAGTTGACAGGAATCCGAGCTGAACTTGGAATGGACTCGGACTGAACTCGGACTGAACTTGGAATGGACCCACTCCAAGTCCATTCTTAGTTGCATTAAAAGTGCATTATCTTCAATTATGACATAGTCCAAGTACACATATGAGTACACCTTTGCTTTATACCTCTTCTAAGGTCTCCTAACATGGGTGTGACTTGCAAGTATCAGTACCCATCACACTAAGCCATGCTCTAACCATTTTGCCAGCTTGCAAGCACTGTTGGAGGTTTGATGAACTTCAGGTATGTTTACTGGGGTTTTCTGGGTTGCTGAATTCATTGGTGATGTTGCTATAGTGTAAAAATTCAAACATGGATTAGCCATGCTCATCTGGATATTTGTTTGTATGAGTGATGCATGAATAGTAGCCTCCAGGGCACACATGCAATATTGTTCAAATATGTGTCATCACATATTACCTTGGAGGTGATGATACACACAAATATTGTTCAAATATGTGTCATCACATATTACCTTGGAGGTGATGATACACACAAATATTGTTCAAATATGTGTCATCACATATTACCTTGGAGGTAATGATACACACAAATATGTGTTGTCACATATTACTTTGGAGGTGGTGATGCACACAGATATGAATAGATGATGACCTGTCAAACCCTTCACAAATGTCAAGGTGGTTGCTTAGTGTCAGTAATATATATAGACACAATATACTGTACATGTATATGTTCTACCTATCCTCAATCCTCCTCTGAGTCATCTAAACTCTCCTCAACTGCCTTCTTTTCCTGCCTTTCAATAACATGTTTTGCATGATAGAAAAGCATAGTATGCAAAAACAAATGAAAGTTCCAAGATGTCATCCTCCTCAAAATATTGTCAAATCCACCTAACCAAGCATTCAACTGTTCACAAGCTTGTGTATTAAATGCACGCTTGTAATAAGGTCTGCCCCTCTCATCTCTCTCCACAATGACCAAGTTAGGGGCTGATCCATCCAAAGGAGCTGGATTGCACCATTTACGACACAATGTATCAGTTGCCCGATGATTAACATAGTGGTAAGAATCCACAATGAATCTACTGGTATTCTTCCACCTTTCCCATGATTCATTTGTGATACTTGTGCGAAGTACCAGGCAGGCCTTGTCAATACAAATGTAAGCAGGTTTACTCTCCTCAGTTGGATAAACATGCTCCAGAAATTGCAATATAGCTGTTGGAGATTCAGACTTTATGAACTTTCTCCATGCAATGACAACACCACAGGGTGCACAAATGGTTTCAACACAATAGGTTCTTGGAGGCCTGAAGAGTCCTGCTTGCCCTCCTTCAACATTCTCTTCAACACCATCTTCAACATCATGGGGTTGCTGTGCTTGATCAGCAGCAGGCATCCAAGGCCATGTCTCATCCAATCTTCTCATGGCCCTTCTGTAACCCCCCAGTACATTTGTTCTGTGATTGATGACATGCCCTTGCCAATTTCCTTGATGTTGTGCACATGCTTGTGTACCTTGTATTTTAACACTGTTGCAACCTGTGACATGACACAATCTTCCAACCAAGTTTTCATGAAATGCACAATATACCCCTCCTCGTGCATTCTGCAAGTCACTAGTACAATTCAAATAGCCACAATACTGAAACTCATGAATATAAATTAAGCAATAGTAGTGTGTGGACTTACAGTATGTCCTGTGACAATTCCATCCACCACAACCATTTTTACAGGAGCACAATTTTCAACAATGTTTGTTTGAAATTGTGGTGCAATTAATCCATCCTCCATACCAATAATAGCTGATGGGTCTATGCCACCAGGATTGGCAGATCTTTCTCGATATTTTTGGGTGCACTCATTACAGCTATGTTTCCTTGAAATACTAATGATGCCACCATCCCCTAAAAGTTCATATGCTTGTCTTGTGACACTATCTATTGGCAGGCCATCTGCCATTGTCACATTCACCCCAGACTCAGCAGCCTGCATCCTTAATGACTCTTGAACAAAGGCTTGCCATATCTGCCTTCTTGCCACTTTTACAGACTCAAATGACATATTCCAAAACTTAGAATAAGTGGCAGGTGATGCATGGAAATTATAGATCCCACTCATCACAGCTGATGTGAACAGTCTATCAACCCATAGATTCTGCCCTATCTTCACATATTTGGCAGAATTCAAGTATACCCTGTCATATCTATCTTGAAGTTGGGTAGTGACTCTTTCATGGTCAGCATAATAGACTGTCCTGCAATCTGGACAGAAACCACTTAACAGAGACACTTGCTCATATGAAACAAAGCCTTTAACCAGAGTGACCAAAGAATGTCTTTTGATTTAGTATGCTGCAGCAATGCCCTGGGATTACAGCTCATTGTCTCACAGACAACTGAGTCTGGACAAATGACATGTACTGGGGATATATCTTTATGTGAGACTGCCTTTAATTTCCCTGGAATTTCCCTTTACTACTATAAGGATGCAGTTTCAGTAGTTTAGCAAGTGAATCAAGCTTCAAACATAATTTGATGTTGAATCTTTCATGTCATCATTCATTCTAGCAAAATTGGTTTGCCATCTAGTCTTTGGAGTATTGCATGTGACAGACATTTCATCCAACTGGTTATGGTAGTGGATACCTCCCCTCTATACTGTGGCCTTTGTTGGCGTGCATGGAGACTGATAAGGGTTGTATTTTCAGTGATGGAAAATAGAATCATGAGTACTGTTGATAGAGATATTGCAGAATCAAAATTAGATTCAACAAATTTGCAGAAGGTCTGGAATGGTATGTCTGGAAAAGCCTGCTCTGGTTTTGCTGAAACCATTGGAATCAAGGTAATCATCCACAGACACAGAAACCAACTGGATAGTCCATTCAAGAGCCATAAGACAAACATAGAGATACTACAAAATGTACAACTACACATGAGCTTGGATGACAGAGAGCTTACTTCTTTGATTTCTTGTTCCTTTTCTTCTGCTTGGATCCTCCATCATCATCTGCTCCCTTTTGCTGCTTCTTCTTCCCTTTGCTAGCTGCCTTCTCATCCTGCTTCTCAAAATATCCCTTCAAATCCATAAAGTTGTATCCATTTTGCTTTGTGTAACCCCACACTGTCAAGTCATCTGGAGCTCCTTCTCCTCCTTCCAACCATTCCTGCATCATTGGATAATCAGGTACCTTTGCTAACTTTTTGACATGTGAGTGCCACATGGAAGGGGAGACAAACAATTTGACAACATCTGTCAAATTGGGTTTCCTCTGTGCAGGCCATTGCCCCTTAGAAGTCATGTCATCCACTGTATGTTGTGCCTGCAAACAGGCCTTGTACTTTTGATAGTAAGCCTTTAAAGATGTGTCATCTTTATCAGTCAGATGACCAGGGATGTTCAATATGGCAACAAGTTCTGCAGGAGATAATTGAGCAGGAAGTCCTCCTGAGGTCAAAGAGACACTGGAAGCTGCTGAAACACTGTGACTGGCAAGGTTAGTACCAAAAGTGGTTCCAGAAGGAATTTCCTCCTGCAGCATGTAAGTTCAAGTCAAACAGTGTGAAATGAAAGACTTACAGCACACAGAGAGATAACATGTTTACCTTCAACAACTGACCATTCTATCTTTTCCTCATCTGCAATGGCATCCTCATACCTGCCTTTAATCACCCAATCCCCATCTTCACAGACATAAATCCTCTGGTTTAACTCTACAACATTGTTAATGTATGACAATAGAAAAATGGGACAGCAATGGCACTTACTGCCCACAGGAGAATATTTCCTGGACAAATGTTTGAGTACTGGTATAATGGATGGAGTCACCTCAGTTTTGAGGACCATGGTTGGCTTGGGGTCAGTGGCAATGTCAACACAGGACTTGTAGACTTTAACCAAGCCTTGAACTTGGACCCTGTCCTCCATGATGTCTTCAGCATCAGCAAAATTAAAGAAATTTCCAGTTGCCCTGCCCCTGATGATTCCCCCAATGGTCCTAGAAGAACCTTCCAATGGTAGCTCATCTCCTTCATTTGCCTTGTTCAAATCATCCTAGAAAAGGATGAGGACACTGTTGGCATGTCTTAATATTTACTTGCCTCCCCCACATTGCCAGATTCATTATCCTTCATCAGTCAGTGATTTGAAAATGGAATGAAGGAAAGGACAAACCTGATTTACCTCCTGATCTCCAGTCTCTTCACCTTCATTGACCTCCTGATCTCCAGCTTCTTTATCTTCATGAATTTCCTGTTGCTTGGTTAGACTTTGGCTCAAGAAATAAATTGTGATACCTCACCTCTCCCTCATGGTCACCACCTTCACTTTTATCACCAATGTCACTCTCATCTTCACTATCCTCATCATCCTTTTGAAGAATGTTATTAATTATGAGGGAATATAGCATTAAATACTGACTCCACTGTCATTCAACTCCATATCTGAGCGACGTAGATGGGACACAGTGCTTTGGCTGGAAACACTAGTGACAATGGATATACTACGTTTTGGGGGATGGACAGAGATGCCACTCTCTTCTAATACAGTTTCCGTACTAAGTATATAATCATACATGTATTATTGTCATTTAATTTTTATTTAAATGTACATTTGTGAAGAAGGGGGTAGGGGTAACAGAGAGCAGGGAGAGAAAGGGGAGCAGGCAGTGGAGGGCAGGGGAAACAGAGGGCAAGGGCAGTGGAGAGAGGGCAAGGGCAGTGGAGAGAGGGCGAGGAGAGCGAGCAACAGAGAGGGCGAGGGTGGGCGGCGTCAGAGAGAGGGTGAGGGCGGTGGAGGGTGAGGGCGGTGGAGAGAGGGCGAGGGGAGCGAGCGACAGAGGGTGGGGCGGCGGCGGAGAGAGGGCAAAGGTGGCAGAGAGACGGTGAGGGCAAGGGTGGGTGGGTGGCAGCAGAGAGAGGGTGAGGGTGGTGGAGAGGAGGCAAGGGCGGTGGAGAGGAGGCAAGGGCGGTGGAGAGAGGGCAAGGGCAGTGGAGCGAGCGACAGAGAGGGCGAGGATGGGCGGCGTCAGAGAGAGGGTGAGGGCGGTGGAGAGAGGGCGAGGGGAGCGAGCGACAGAGGGTGGGGCGCGGTGGAGAGAGGGCAAGGGTGGCAGAGAGACGGCGAGGGCGAGGGTGGGTGGGAGGCAGCAGAGAGAGGGTGAGGGCGGTGGAGAGGAGGCGAGGGCGGTGGAGAGAGGGCAAGGGCAGTGGAGCGAGCGACAGAGAGGGCGAGGATGGGCGGCATCAGAGAGAGGGTGAGGGCGGTGGAGAGAGGGCGAGGGGAGCGAGCGACAGAGGGTGGGGCGGCGGCAGAGAGAGGGCAAAGGTGGCAGAGAGACGGTGAGGGCGAGGGTGGGTGGGTGGCAGCAGAAAGAGGATGAGGACGTTGGAGAGGAGGCGAGGGTGGTGGAGAGGAGGCGAGGGCAGTGGAGAGAGGGCAAGGGCGGTGGAGAGAGGGCGAGGGCAAGGAGGGAAGGGCAAGGGCGGTGGAGAGAGGGCAAGGGCAAGGGCAAGGGCGAGGGGAGCGAGCGACAGAGAGGGCGAGGGTGGGCGGCGTCAGAGAGAGGGTGAGGGCGGTGCGGCGGCGGAGGGAGGGCGAGGGCGGTGGAGAGAGGGTGAGGGCAAGGGCAAGGGCAAGGAGGGAAGGGCGATGGAGAGGAGGCAAGGGCAAGGGCAAGGGGAGCGAGCAACAAAGGGCGGGCGAGAGTGACAGAGAGAGGGCGAGGGCGAGCGACAGGGAGTGCAACAGAGGGAGTGCCGTCGAATGCGTCGTCGATGAAAAACCGGGCGTGGGAGGGCACGTTGGTGTGGGGATGGGCGCGTTGGTGTAGGGATGGGCGCCGGAGGAATAATGTTCGTTTGCGAGTCCAGAACGAGTAGAAGAGGGAGGGGAAGAGGGAAAATAAGCGGGATAGTGAGGAAACTGGCGAAAAAATGACTTACAGGGTGAGTTGGGGGTCATCATTCGCTGCTGCATCGTCCTCAGCTATGCGAGCTGCAGACGTCTTCCTGTTTGAAGGGATTAGAATAGCTGGGGAGTGAATCAAAATTTGATGGCGGGCGCACCTCTTTGCCCCTCCTGATTTCTTCCCAATTTCCTTCGTCTTCGCCCATTTCTTCTCAGCGGCATTCAATGCCGCTGACTCCGCTCTGTTCCTCTTGGTTGAGCGACGGGGGGGGCTAGCACGATGCGTAGAGCGAGTGTTCATGGTGGTGGTGGGACGGTGGGCTGTGCTGGCATATCACGTGATTTGCACGTGTCGTGTGTCACATGACAATCAACAACACGTCGGTGTCACAATCAACAATGCATGTTTGTGTCACGTGTGATGTAAGCAGATGCCATATATATGTGAGGGTTGTGTACTGGTTTCCCTCGGAGTGTGCTTGGACTACGAGTAGTCCGAGCACACTCCGAGCTCGACCAGTCCTAGGACTGGTCGGATTTGTCCTAGCTAGGCTCGGAATGGGCTCGGAATGGGTTTGGACTGCACTTGTAGTCCGAGTTCCATTTTGAGTGGGCTCTCAGCCAAAATTCTGAGCTCGGAATTGGAGCTCGGAATCTGATCGGAATACGAGGACTCCTCGTAACCCACTCGGATTCCGAGATTTGAGGGGGGGGGAGAGTAAAGTGCTCGTCTTACCCCATCTCTGTTACAGTTTCCCTTTATTTGTTTCATCTTTCTGTCTCAGTGGACCATTTCACATCCATTATTATCATTCAATCGACTGTGCACTGTACAGACTGGATGTTATCTCCTTTTGTAGTTACTTTCACATTTCCTTTCTTAGGTAGCTACAGCCTCGTTTTCTTTTGCGATTCTCATTGTTCTCTAACATATATAAACCTCTGTACTGTAGAGTAACCTCAGTTCCAACTTAGATGAGTTTTGCTCTCAACAATGATTGACTTCAGTGCTCTTCTTCCTCATTGTTCTCCAGACCTTTGTCATTGCTTGACTTAGCATCTAGACCTTTGTCCAGTGGCTGGGAGCAGACTGAGACTCTGCTTGTCACTGTTGACTTAGAACAAACCACAATGAGGGCATCATCTGTAACACAAGTTGGAACTCAGGAACCGCTCAGTGCATCGTCACTAGCCAGACACCATTGATACCAGGAACTCCCAGATCAGACCCCCAAACGACTCCGTTTGTGACAAACAGAAGTACTACCTTAATCAAAGAGAAGTCTACTTTTCTACAACACACAAGGCCTGGTGCTACATTTCAGGAACTAAAAGAAAGAACCTACCAGTCTCAGAGGAGCTCTTTGAAGGAGAATACCAGGAAGGAGACCATAACAACAAATTACCAGGAGACATTTGGATTCACTGGTATAATGAAATGAATGAGGAAAACAATCAGTTATTCCTAACCCCAAACACCAAACCTGAACTCACTTGGTGGCACGAGTTCCGAGTTGATAAAAAACTTGGAGACTTCGCTTTCCTTGCACTTGACGAGCAGACAGTGACTGAGTGGAACAAATACAGAGAACAACAACAGATCAAGACAGATCTAGCCTTTGGGGATAAACCAAAACAAGGCACAGAATCGAAACATGAACCCAAAACACCAGAACCGAAACCGAAACCAAAGAAGGACATGTCAGACGACAAAGAAACATCCTCAAAAGAAATAAAGGGAATCTCCATTAAGGAATTCAAAGGACAGCGCTCTAAGGCAAAACACTTCATCAACACATTTGATGACATATTCAATCTTGATGAAGGGCGCTTTAAAACGTCGAAAAAGCGAATTAAATATGTTCTCCTTCACCTGGGGGAAGAGCTAGATGATTGGAAAGCCAATCTTCAAGGAGAATTAGAGATAGCAGAAGCAACCAAAGGAAAATCAGCAGGAAGCGCATATGCACTCTCTTGGGATAACTATACCAGCTTCAGGCAACGATTCCTGAATGACTGGGGAGAATCTGACAGTGCAGCCAGGACCCTCAATGATCTAGATAAAGTCAAAGTGGGCGGAGACATCGACATCCCTGCCTACATTCAGAAATTCCGATCACTCATACACTCCACCGGAATTACAGGGTTCATGGCGCAGCGCATTTACTTCTGTAAAGGACTCCCTGCATCAGTAGCAGCAAAGATCATTGAAACCCCGCAGTTGTCAGTATGGAAACGGCTTATAATGCTGCAGAACACCTGCACAACGCTTGGGAGACCATGAAATTGATGAACCAATCTTCTGGATCAGGAGACACAAAAGGGCGTTTCAAATTTAACTGAAACCAGAAGCCCTCTGCATCTGGATCAAGGGGAATCAATGCTGTGAGCACAGGATGTCTTTCAGATGCCCAAAAGGAGGAATACCAAAAGACTGGCAAATGTTTCAGGTGTGGAACACAGGGACACATATCCAGGGATTGCCCAAACAAGGGGAACGTCCAAACGTCGTCCTACAAGTCCTCCTTCCCACAGAATCGCACAATCAGAGCAGTAGAGGAAACAACCTCAAACGAATCAACTGCCCAATGCATTAGGGCCCTGTTGAAAGAGCTCCCAGATGAAGAGCGCAAAACCACCCTCCAGGAACTCGAATCCAAGGGTTTTTAAGAAGGAGATGCCAGAAAGCGGTTGACGCCTCCAGTACCATTGAACAGTTAGCACTCGACTCTGTAATTGTAAATTCCAATAATAACAAACAAATTTCCATTACTGTGTAAACAACCCATAAACCCGCTAAAATATCTGCTCTCATCAATTGTGGAGCAGAAGGAAACTTCATTGATGAACAAATATCAAAAGATCTACCAAAGGAACTCTTAAAACAACCAATAAGAGTTAAGAATGCCAACAGAACAATCAACCAGAACGGATTAATCACCCATCACACTTGTCTTACCTACTCTATTGAAGGAAAAGTGTACAACAACTGGTTATGGATCACCAATCTTGGAGATCAGGCAATAATCTTCAGAATACCATGGTTAGAACAGCATAATCCGACTATCGATTGGCAAAAGAAAACCCTCCAAATGGACGATGATTTAGAAAACACCAAACCTATTTGGCAAACAGCATTGGATATGCAACAATGGGGAAAAGACGAATATTGGATCAGGGTAAAAACATCAGCATCACAAGCACTTGAACATCAAGCAAAACGAGACGAAACACCTGCCTTGGCAAGCTACCTTTGAGAAGAAAGCGTCAGAGTGTTTTCCATCTTCTCGTCCATGGGATCATGTGATCAAACTCAAAACAGGATTTACACCAAAAGTCAACAAAATCTACCCGTTATTGCTGAAAGAACAGTCAACCCTCGACAAATGAATTAAGGAACAACTCGATAAAGGATACATTCGACCATCTAAATCACCACAGGCATCACCATTTTTCTTCGTCTCTAAAAAGGAAAGTGGAGCGCTCCAATTTTGCCAGGATTATTGTTACCTACACAAATGGACAATCAAAAACGCCTATCCACTACCTTTGGTCTCCGATTTGATGACAAAACTAGAAGGCGCAAATTACTTCACCAAACTTGATCTGCGCTGGGGATACAACAATGTTCGAATCAAAGAAGGTGATGAATGGAAAGCAGCATTCATAACCAATCGAGGACTATACAAACCAACAGTCATGTTCTTTGGTCTTTGCAATTCTCCATCGACGTTCCAAACAATGATGAATGAGTATTTCCAAGACATGATAAACAAAGGATGGCTCATCATTTATATGGACAATATCTTAATCTGTGCAAAAACAAAAGAAGAAATGCGAGAACAAACAGAGCACGTTTTGAAGTACCTACAGGAAAACAATTTATTCTTGAAACTTGAGAAATGCAAATTCTGCATTCAAGAAGTTGAATTTCTTGGCATGATCATTACACCCGGACACATTCAAATGGATCCTGTCAAACTTGCAGGAATTTGTGATTGGCCAACACCAACAACAGTTAAACAAGTTAGATCCTTCCTGGGATTCGGAAATTTCTATCAGAGATTTATCAGCAATTTTGCCACCATAGCAAAACCACTGACAGATCTAACAAAGAAAGGCTTACTTTTTGACTGGACGACCACCTGTCAGACAGCATTTAAGGAGCTTAAAAACAAGTTTTCCTCCATGCCTGTTTTACGCATGCCCGACCCCACCCAACCATTTATTCTTCAAACGGACGCCTCAAACAAAGCTACTGGAGCAGTGCTTAAACAAGCAGATACAACTGGAACGCTTCATCCATGTGGATTTATTTCGCATGCCTTGATGCTTACAGAACAGAATTACCAGATTTATGATCGAGAACTACTAGCAATCATTAAAGGACTGCAGGCATGGCGACATTTACTTCATGGATCGCCACATCCCATAGTGGTTCACTGCGATCATAAAAATCTTTTATTCTATTGGTCACCCCAACAATTAACTCCTCAACAAGCACGTTGGTCCATGATGCTCTCGGAATTTGACAGGATGATGATGCTCTGGAGGATGTCACCATGTTACCAGACAATAAATTCATCTATCTCATTGCTACAGACCTCGCCCAGGAAATTAGGGATGCTACATCACTTGACAGCTTTGGACACACAATCATTGAAGTCATTGAGACTCAATGTGCTCCACTTAAATCCAAACTCCAGGACTGGGCATTTGTTGATGGGATCATCTGATACACTGATAGAGCATACATCCCAGATAATGGAACCATCAGGACACAGATTGTCAAGACAGTTCATGAATCACTCGCCTCAGGACACCCAGGATGCATGAAAACCCTTGAACTTCTCCAATGCGATTACTGGTGGCCAGGAATGTATAAACATGTCAAAGAATGGATTACAGGTTGCGCCACTTGCCAACAGATGAAAGTGAATACTCATCCAAACACTCCGGCTCTTCTACCCATTGGATCCAAAGCGACTTGCCCTTTTCAACAAGTCACACTAGATTTCATTATGGATCTTCCTATTGCAGATGGATATGATTCGATTCTGGTCACGGTGGACCATGGTCTTACAAAGGGGGTAATTCTTACTCTTGCAAGAAAACCATTGACACTTTAGGAACAGCCAACCTCTACATCTCTGAAATATTCAAACACTTTGGATTACCTGATATACTCATCTCAGATCGAGGACCACAGTTCTTGGCTAAAGTCTTCCAGGAAATCAGAAAAACGCTAGGAATCGATCACAGAATGAGCACAGCCTATCATCCACAGACTGATGGAGAAACAGAATGCGTTAATCAAGAATTAGAGGTATACCTTTGAATATTTTGTGCAAACAAACCTCATAGATGGAAACAACTACTCCCAATCGCTGAATTTGCTCACAATAATTGACATCATGACTCAGTTAAAGCCTCCCCGTTCCAACTCATGTATGGAACGAACCCCATCACATTACCAACCGCTGTACAAAAGATGACAACACCTGCTGCTGAAGAACGCCTACAGCTATTATGAAAAGCTAGGGAGGAAGCATTAGCTGCACACGAATTGGCAAGACAGATGGTTGCACAACGAGTCAGGGACAAAGCAATCAAATTTGTACAAGGAGACAAAGTATGGCTTGAAAACAGAAACCTCAACATACCATATCAATCTAGGAAATTAGCGCCTAAACGAGAAGGACCCTTTATAGTCGAACAAGTCCTAGGACCAGTAACATATAAGCTCAAACTACCGAAACAATGGTGCATTCATCCAGTCTTTCACACATCACTCCTTATGCCATATAGAGAAACTGAAACACATGGACCGAACTACACTGCTCCACCCCCTGATCTCGTAAATGGACAAGAAGAGTTTGAGGTGGAAGCAATTCTCACACATTGAAAACGCTGAGCAGGATATCAATATTTGGTTAAATGGAAGGGATACAGCCTGAATGACAACTCCTGGGAACCCGAGCGCAATCTGAGCAATGCTGTGGACGTGTTACAGGTATATAAACTCAGAAGACAACTATGAAACCTCATGTCTTGATATTGCAATCGCCAAACCCTCAAACAAAACATTTGTTATACAAAAAGATACTGCTCTACCCAAGGACAATACTCTCCAAAACCTTATGAAAGTTTCAAAGGACAGCTCGTCACATTTCCTATTCCCTGTCCTCCAATCACCCCTTTAGAACTGCCTCAATTAATCAACTTCATCCGAACCCTAGCAACCCAATTAATTGCTTACAAGACTCCCAGACTTTTTAATGGATATGCAACACACCCACAGGGACATGTTGAAATCCCATTCAATGCCCAATTACATTATCTCCCGAAATACATGGATCTTACATTTGATCCGGAAGAACTACTGTATTATCCGGACGCAATGTCACCCTACCTCCCATCTCCCAATAGACCTCTAAACCACACAAACAATGTATACACAGAAGCAGCCCTCTGTTGAGAAGATCCGGCGCTATTTGATTTCACAGAACAGTTGAAGAATGCTAGCAAAGAAATGGAAATTTGCAGATGGGTTGCTACTTGATGACTTGCAGACACAGTCTCAAACCTCAACAGAGTACTCGAGAGCCTCGAGTTCCTAGACGCATTTGACAGCACAGGTGGACCTACTATACCTAATTCACCTGAAAGTATTGCGCCACAAGACATTGCTCCTGAAACAAATACAGACCCTGAGAACAAAATTTCCACCACTACCAGGAATGAGCTAAGTGAATCAGAAGAATCTGATGAAGAACTCGAATACATTCCCAGCATCAGGGTATCCATGACAACTTACTGGTCCACAGATGGAGAACTCTGAACTGTCAATTGGGATGACAATATATTCAATTGAAGATCAAAAGACACCTTTGACAACGTTGGATCCCCAATTTCATTTACTTGAGAAAAGAAATGTCTCCCTTCACCGCCATTGCCTATGTCGCCGCCCTTGCCTTTGCCTTGTTGGTCACTGCATGTGGCCATTATTATATTGAACTGGTTAATTTTCTGTCGCCTTTCATTGCCACCGCCCATGACTTTCCTCTCGAGGTCTTTGTCGAGACCACTGTCACCATCAACGACTTCGATTTCACCGACCTCCCCAAGCTGCATGAACACCCTGCAGAACTCATCTAACCCACCGCTGCCACCACACCTTCTATTGTTGTTCACCCCCGCAACGCAATGCTTCAAAACATCAGTGACCGCCTCGCTGAAATACTCATACTCTACACCCAGTTCGCCAAACCCTTGGACTTCATCACAGGGCTCACCATCACCACCAACCCTCACTCCCTTACTCTCGAAGAAAGGGATTCAGTGTTAGCACAAGCGAAACAACTGCAGCTAGCAGTTCAAAGCCTTCAATGGCGAGCTGAGACAGCAGCAGCAGACTTAGGCAATGTTGTCACCTGGCTCAAATCGCGGCAGGATCATGTGTGGACAATGGCATGGTAGAAGTTGGTGACTTCTTGCATATGAAAGGGGTAATGTTACAGTTTCCCTTTATTCATTTCATCTTTCTGTCTCAGCAGACCGTTTCACATCCATCATTATCATTCAATTGACTGCGCACTGTACAGACTGGATGTTATCTCCCTTTGTAGTTACTTTCACATTTCCTTTCTCAGGTAGCTACAGCCTCGTTTCCTTTTGCGATTCTCATTGTTCTCTAACATATATAAACCTCTGTACTGTAGAGTAACCTCAGTTCCAACTTAGACAAGTTTTGCTCTCAACAACAATTGACTTCAGTGCTCTTCTTCCTCATTGTTCTCCAGACCTTTGTCATTGCTTGACTTAGCGTCTAGACCTTTGTCCAGTGGCTGGGAGCGGACTGAGACTCTGCTTGTCACTGTTGACTTAGAACGAACCATGACGAGGGCATCGTCTGTAACAATCTCCAGTCAGACATAATGGAAGCTCAGCTTTGTCATTTTCAAGAATAATAACCTGACCTTCATGGGCGCTGCCATACAATTTAGCTGTAGGCCAGTCAGGTGCTAATCAACCATGCATTTGGTGCATGTTACTTACATACCTTTGTCCTGCGCACGTCAACAGATACACCTGGAACATTGATGCATTTGGACTTGTACCTGTCTTCCACACTCACTGAAAGAAATTGTTTGTCCTGACCATAGTCTGAGGCACGCTATTAATGCCTGCAGAGTTTTTTTGTCAGGATATCTATAGCATATTGAGAGTCACTTTTTATTAGTAGTGTCACTGCTGTTGGATTGGCTAGCCACTGTTAGTATTGCAACAAGCTCACCATTGTTGTTAGTGGCTAGGGATTGTGGCAGCCTCAGAGATATATTCCAGGTGTTGTCATTTTGGGATTTGGCAGGGTCCCACTTGGGAAGAAGGGAGTGACTCATTAAGGTACAAGTTGCCTGCTCTCATGCATGACAATATATTGATAAATTACAAGAAATGGGTGCCTATATCATTCATGTTGCTCAAAAGACCCTGCTGCTGTTTGCAAGCAATTCAGCCACCACCATTTCACTGCTACTCAAGATCCGTTCGGTCATGGGGCGCTGCATTTTTAGCTTTTCCCTCCATTCCCTGGAGGTGTACATCTTGAGGTTGCCTTTTCATAGGTCCTCTTGTCATTTGCAGTAGAACTCCTCTGCCAAGGGAGACCACTGATCTCCAGCATAACCTGACACAGTTCAGGCTCTATGCTTTGGCCACCACAACAAATGTGAGGTATCTGACCCACCTCCCTCAGATGTCCATATGTGATAGACACCACAAACAATGTCCAGGTCCTCCTCTTCCAGCTTGTTGTCCATGAATAACATGTTTCCATGAGAGCCAACAATCTCATCAGCACATGTAGGTCCATCTAGGACTGCTAAATCTGGCATTATTTCCATGGCCATTCTGCCAACAAGTCCTCCTTGAAGCCTCATTGCATGCCCTTGACAGGACCACAATATCCCCTCTTGATATGACTGATAGGAGAGGTAGTCTTCTTCAGTTGGCTGGAAGTTCTTCAGTTGGCTGGAAGTTCTTCAGTTGGCTGGAAGTTCTTCAGTCCTCTTCCAAGTCCTATTGATGGCTCCTCTGCCAACGGCTTGTGATATTCGACTCTCATGACCTGGACAACTGTTCAGAATGGGATGCCCAGCTCCAAAAGCCCATGACCAATCTCCACCATTGTCACCCACCATTTTCTATAAACCAATAATACAGTGGTTGCACTGGTGGTTGCTACAAACCATGTTGATTGGTCTTGAGATCTGCTAGGAGGATGGAGAATGTATAAAACCTTCCCTTTGCTGTCCTTCAACCAGCTAGTCACCCGTTTGAGCTTCAGGTATTGCATATTGCATCTGAATTCCAGCGCTACCAAATGCTGACTGATATCCCAACTTGGGGACAAATCCCTGTAATTCCCATTGCTGGCAATCGCAGTATTGTGGAAATCCACAATCCCTGTGAAGACAGCTGAAGGGTATTGCAATTCAATGGGTCCATATAGAAGCTGCTTGACAGCCTGAACAATACCATCCCTTGCTAGGATTTTTGCCCTGATTTTTACAGCTGTTTCCACGTCATGTTCCTTGGGATCATGTAATTTGGGATTCCAGCTCTCAAATAAATAGTTGGGCATGAAAACCATGATGGAACTTGAGATAGTCCACCACCAATATGAATTTGTACAAGGATCCCCCCTCTAGATCCTCAAACCCCTTCCCAGCAGATGCTCAGACTATTCTTAACATCCAGGGCCCAACCAGCATCTGGTCTGGTTTTTGTAGTTTGGACCGCCCAGATTATTGGTGGTCCTCATCATCTGCCTCTTCATCATTGCCCAGTAATGGGTCCTCTGGAGCATCTGATCCCCTTGGATATCTGGGCAATTGCTGGCACAAGTCCCATTTGTCTAAATGGGACCAGTATCTTCTTTGGTGCCTGGTGAATTCTGCCCATACACAATCTGTTTCAGCCTTGGCTGTAAGGGTACGCCGATAGAAGGTTGGATCGTCATTGTCCTGGTCTCACCAGTATACCTTGGACTTCTTGCTAAGGCCCTTCTGCACATTAGCCTCCAACTGTTCCCATTTCTGCTTCTCCTTGCTGTTTTCTATTCTTTTCCGTTCCTTGAGCATCTTCTCCATCTGAGTGGCAAACCCCTCCCACATTTCGAATGGAAGCTGCTGACTCCCTTTATTTACTATGGACCTGGGATCCACAGCTGGAGCTGGGTCTGCAGCACTGGGGGGTGGTGAGAGTGGGGATTCTTGCAAAGGTACAATAGTATTGTTGTACACCATGGATTGCATTTTCACCTGAGCTATGAAATCTGTTGGTGGAAAGAACCAGGTGGTCATACCAGGATCAACTGGTTTGACTGAACTGTATTCATGTCCCCATATGAACCATATGGGGACCCTTGCACATGAAAAATGGTACACAAATTGCCCCCACTGTGTCCAAAATGGGTCTAAGTACCCTCCTGGCTGTATACCTGCTGAGAGGTTGCAGACAATGGATCCTCACAGCTGATATAAGAAAACTCGAGGGATTGGATCCCTTTTACGATTCACAAGCATGGTAAAGGCCTCCTCAAAGCATTCATCCTCATATTCAGTTAACCAGAGGGAGAGATAAAAGGAGACAATGGCTATCAACTGTGGAAATGCTGCAAGGGAGTGCCTCACAGAGCTCATAGTGCTCTCACTTGCTTTGTGGGATGTCTGGTATCCAAAATGGTGTGGCCAAAAAGGGTAATGAACGGTTGGGAATAACTTTGCCTTGGGGTGTTTGTTCCTCAAATGCTCAGCAATATCAAGCAGGCTGCTCTCGAGATCTGTCCATTGTTGACACAGTGATTTTTGAAGTATATAATGTGGTGGATTTTCATCCAGGTGCTCAACAATATTCTTAAGACCATCATGGTGGACACCAAGAATTGAGAACAGCTGACCATGGTGAATTGGCTTCTGAGGATAGAAAGCCAGGTAGATGTTGCTGTCCTCCAGTTTGCACGGGTTTAACATATCTAGTGCCACAGTCAAGGACTGGACAGTGACTGAGTGTGTAGGAAGTGTACAATTCAAGGGAGACACAATAAGTCCAGCCTGAGGGGAGGTCTTTACACTTAGCCACATATCCTGGCAGACTCTGATCAGAGTCTGGTCAGAGTCTGGTCAGACTGTCTAGGACTTGAGGTCAGTGTGACACCAGCCAATTTCCATCTCATGTCTGATCAGACTCTGGTTGGATTCTAGGAGTCTGATAGGAGTCTGAGCTCGGAGTCCTCGGACTGCTGATTTTTTGGGTATTTTTTGGGTATTTTTCCATATTTATCTGATATTTTTTCAATCATAAGCAAAATCAACAAATGAAAAGTGCTGTACATACCACAAATCAAACTCTCAGTCACACATAAGTGTGACATGAGCCAAAGAAACTGCTGCGCCATGCAGCCAGCTGGAATGTGGCTGCCTAACAGCAGCAGTTTACACTCCCCCCCTTGTCCGAGTGGAATCCGAGCTGAGTCCGAGGACTCCAAGTACAATCCGAGTCCAGTCCGAATAGTCTGAGGAATCTGAGTAGACTCTGAGCTCAGTCTGAGCCCAGTCCGAGCCCAGTCCAAGTGACTACCAAATCCTGGCTGAACTTGGACTGAACTTGGACTGAACTTGGACTGAACTTGGACTGAACTCAGACTAAACTCAGACTCTGAGCCCAAATATGCACCATCCACACTCCCACACACCTGCACCTTCAATGACTTGCCTACACCATTCCCAACTCACCCCACACCCTTGACTTCCCCTACCTGCACAGCACCTCTGGCCACTCCACTGCCCACTGTCCAGCTTACTTTATCAATAACTCAGGGACTAGCTGTCCAAATTACATCATAATTAGTTCATTAGAAAGCCCCAATTCACATCTACAAGGTGCAGATTAATTTATATTTTTATGCCATCTAATGATGGAGATATGCACAAGGGACTGGTTCAAACCAGTTCTGAACCAGGTTTCTTGACTTTCTGTAGAAACCTGAGACAACTGCCTGTCCACAATTGCAGAAAGCCACATTACCATGCCAGTTATTCCTCTGGACCATGCTTGATGGGCAACTTCCTTTGATTTGTTCAGTTCTCTGTTCTATTCCATGGGAGATGCATATTAGAGAAATTATGAGAGGCAAATCAAGGCAAGAAAAAAAATACACCTAGGTAACAGATAATATTAATATTTGTAGATACAATAATGAATACATCATCTACAAGTACACAGATCATCTACACATCATCTTCATCCAAACTTCCTGCAACATCTTCTTGACCTTGCCTTCCAATAACATGTTTTGTGTGATAGAATAACATGCTATGTAAGAACCAGTTAAAGTTCCATGATGTCATTCTCCTCAAAATATGATCAAATCCACCCAACCAGGCATTCAATTGTTCACAAACTTGTGTATTGAATGCACGCTTATAATAAAGCCTCCCATTGTCATCTCTCTCCACAATAACCAAGTTAGGAGCTGACCCATCCAATGGTGCAGGGTTGCACCACTGACAACATAATGAATCACTTGCATGATGATTCACATAGTGGTATGAGTCCACAATAAACCTACTAGTATTCTTCCACCTATCCCATGTACCATTTGAGACACTGGTACGAAGCAGCCTGCAGGCTTTGTCAATACATATGTATGAAGGCCTGCTCTCATCATCTGGATATACATGTTCCAGGAAATTCAATATATTTGTAGGTGATTCTGCTTTTGTAAATTTGTCCCATGCAATAACAGCACCACAAGGTGCACAAATTGTTTCAACACAATATGTCCTTGGAGGAGTGAAGAGTTCTGTATTTCTTCTTTCAACTGTCACTTCAGTATCATGGGGTTGTTGTGCTTGATCAAAAGTAGGCATCCAAGGCCATGTCTCATCTGATCTTCTCATTGCCCTTCTATATCCTCCCAAAACATTGGCTCTGTGATTGATGACATGTCTTTGCCACCTTCCTTGGTGATGTGCACAAGCTTGGGTACCTTGTATTTTAGTATTGTGGCAATCACTAACATGGCAGAATTTTCCAAATAAGTTTTCATGATATGCACAATATACACCACCATGTGCATTCAACAAGTCACCTGTACAATTTTGATAACCACAATGCTGTTTTGTCATGTCATAAATAATGAATAAGCAACCTGAGTCTTAAGACTTACTGTGTGCCCCATTACAATACCATCCAATACAACCATTTTGACAGGAGCACAGTCTTCAATGGTGGTTGTTTGAAATGGAAGTGGAATTGCAGTATCTTCCATGCCAACAGTAGCTGATGGATCTATACCTGCAGGCACTATATTCTCAGACCTCTCCCTGTACTTTTGTGTGCATTCATTACAACTATGCTGTAATGATCCACTAATGATACCCTTGTTTCCCAGAAATTCAAATGCTCCTTTTGTAACATCATCTATTGGTAGGCCATCTTCAATTGTGAAATTAAGCCTGGACTCAGTAGCTTGCATCCTTATTGATTCTTGTATAAATGCCTGCCATATTTGTCTTCTTGCCACATTCACAGACCCAAATGCCATGTTCCAGAACTGAGCATAAGTGGCTGCTGATGCATGGAAGTTATAGATGCCACTTATGACACATGAAGTGAATAATCTATCAACCCATAAGCTCTGTCCAATCTTAATATATGTGGCAGAATTCAAGTATAGCCTGTCATACTTGTTGGCTGTTTCAGTTGGTATTCTTTCATGATCTGCATGGTAAACTGTCTTGCAATCTGGACAATATCCACTGAGTACTGGTACTTGTTTGTATGATGCAAATTTTTTCACTAATGTTACAAGTGGAATGTCCCTTGGTTTTGTATATTGTAGTAATGACCTTGGATTACAGCACATTGTTTCACAGACAACTGAATCTGGACAAATGACATGCACAGGAGATATCTCATTAAGTGCCACTGGTTTAAGCTTTCCTGTGAAATTTCCTTTCTTGTCATAAGGATATAATTTCAACAGCTTGGCCAGGGCATCAAGCCTCAGGCTAGCCTTTACAGTAAGGTTGTCATCATCTTCATCATTGTCCACCTGATCAGAAAAAAGTTGGTCTCCCTTGTCTCTCACCTGCTGCAATACTGCACGAGTCAGGCACTTTATCCAGCCAGTAGCCATTCCTAATATTTCCCCTCTATATTCTGGTTTTTGTTGCCTTGCATGAAGACTTAGGAGGGTAGTGTTTTCAGTCACTGAAAACAAGATCATAAGAACTGTTGAAAGGGATATGGCAGGATGGAAATTGTTTTCAATAAACTGGGAGAATGTTGAGAAAGGTATTTCTGGGAAGGGTTGTTCATTTGTTGCTACAACCCCTGGAATGAATAGTATGAAGATCCAAAACCAAGCACAACTTGGGAGCATGTTCCACAGTGACAATAAGAAAATTGGCATAAGAGCAATACTACAAAGATTTGCTTACAAACAACTCCACAATACCAGAGAACTTACTTTGAAGCCTTCTTGCTACTTCCCTCACCTTTATCTACATTCTTCTTCTTCTGCTTAGACCCACTACTTTTTCCTTTCTTAGCCCTTGACTTGTCCTGCCCATCAAAATATGCCATCAAGTCCACAAAGTTGTAATTTGTCTTTGTGAAACCCCAGACTTCCATGTCATCAGGGGCACTCTTTCCATCCTCTCCACCCTCTAACCACTCTTGCATGAGGGGATAATTGGGGACCCTGGACATCTTCTTGACATGGGAGTGCCACATAGAGGGTGATACAAAAAGTTTGATTAAATCAGTGAAGCTTGGTTTCTTTTGTGCAGGCCATTTGCCAGTTGAGTGGATGCAGGCTTTGTACTTTTTGTAGTATGCCTTTAGGGAAGTATCATCCTTCTCAACCAGGTGCTTATCAATTTCAAGAAAGATCACCAACTCATCAGTGGACAACTGAGAGGGGATAGCACCAGCACCATGAGTAACAGAAACTCCACCAGCACCAGAAGTAGCAGAAACTCCAGAAACTCCAGAAAAACCAGATGGTCCAGAGACAGAAATAAAAGGGCTGGCACTGTTAGTCCCAAGAGCAGGATTGATTTCTTCCTCCTGAAACATTGTATGTGAGTCCAATAGAAAGCAGAAATTATAGATGCTTACAGCACATATTGTTAGTTCATATTTTCCATCAGCAATGGATGCGGTCGATGTGACAAGGGTGTGGGTGTGGGTGTGGTCGGCATGGTGGGCGTGGTGGGCGTGGTGGGTGTGGTGGTGGGCACGGTCGGCGTGGTCGACGTGACGAGGGTGTGGTGGGTGTAGTGGTGGGCGCGGTCGGCGCGGTCGATGTGACAAGGGTGTGGGTGTGGGTGTGGTCGGCATGGCGGGCGTGGTGGGCGTGGTGGGTGTAGTGGTGGGCACGGTCAGCGCGGTCGACGTGACGAGGGTGTGGTGGGTGTAGTGGTGGGTGCGGTCGGCACGGTCGACGTGATGAGGGTGTGGGTGTGGGTGCGGTCAACATGATGAGGGTGTGGTGGGTGTAGTGGTGGCCACGGTCAGTGCGGTCGACGTGACGAGGGCGTAGTGGTGGGCATGGTAGGGGCAGTCGACGTGACGAGGGTGTGGGTGTGGGTGTGGTCGACGTGACGAGGGTGTGGGTGTGGGTGTGGTCGACGTGACAAGGGTGTGGGTGTGGGTGCGGTTGACGTGATGAGGGTGTGGGTGTGGGTAGGGAGGTAATCCATGAACGAAAATATTGAAAAGAGAGAGAAAAAGCTTACGGGGTGGGGTTTGGCCTATCGTTGGCCACGGCTGCGTCTTCTTTTGCTCGCGTACTTGATGTCTTCCTGCTGGAATTGTCAGTTGCGAGCTTGAGAAGACAAGGGAGGAACTCACCTCGCTCGCTTAGTCTCCTTTGCAGAAACAGATGAGGCGGCATGGTTCCTCTTACTTGCTTTTGTGGTGGCGGTGGTGTGCTGGTTTGATCGTGTGTTGACAGGCATGGGGGTCGACAATGGATGGTGGTGGGATGGGCAATCAATGGAGTGATCGATATGGTGCACAGCAGTCACATTTGTGTCACATGCACAACGTTAAACGTTGCGTCAACTGTGCACGTGATGATTAACAGCAGCGCAACGCGACTGCACGTGTCACACTGTCACATTGGTTATATATGGCTGTAGGCTGACTGACTCCCCCCACACTGCTCGGAGTCCACTCGGACTCTGAGCATCATCAGTCCTAGGACTTCCGAGCTCAGTCTCGGAGTCAATTCAGAGTCCATTAGGACTGAGCTCGGAGTACAAGCTCAATTTTTGGTGAGTTTCCTGCCAAAAATTCAGGTCTACTCAAAAAACTCGGACTCTGAGTGGAGTCCTAGTAATCCTAGGACTGAGCTCGGAGTCCGAGCATCTTAGGGGGCTCAGAGTAAAGTGCTCGCCTAACAGCACTATAGGCATTACATCGCCACCTGCCTTTTTTGGACTACTCAGAGGGTTCTGCCTGTCTCGCTCACTCATTGCCACCCCCACCACAACCCTCAACTTACCTGCGCCCGATGCCCAACACCTGCTCCAGTGCACTGAAGTCCCGAAGCAGCCAATCCCGACTCCCACCGCCCATTGCCTCATCATGCAAGCGAGGCCTGTCCAGCACTGATGCAAAACTGAAGGCCAAAAAGGTGAGGACAGCAGCAAGCAAGACCGAGGGGCAGGCGGCTGTCAGCCAGCAAGGTGGCTCCAAACAAGGACCTGAAGCCAACGAGGGGCAAGCCTTGCAAAGGTGCATATGCACCTCTTTCAAATTCCATCATGATAACTATGTCCCAACTCCCCCATCTGCCACCTTGCTGCCACCACCTCCATGACTTGTTCGCCTCATTGATCCACCCTGCACCACCATGTCACTACCACCATCTCTGCCTGTGACCACAATGCAACCACACCCGACGTCTAACCCCACATCTATCCAACCGCCTGCCACTGCCACCATGCTCACCATCCTCTAACCAACCACTTCAACGAACCACCCACCCATCACTGGCTGCAACTCAACCGCCCACAACCGCTGCCACAAACCACCTGCAACCATGTCCAACCCCATCCACCTGCGACTCAACCGCCCACAACCACTGACACAAACTGCCCACAACCACACCCCGTCACTGACTGCAACTCAACCACCCACAACTGCCACCACAAACTGCTGATGCAAACCACCTGCAACCATGCCCCATCACTGACTGCCACTCAACCACCCACAACCATGCCCAATCCCATCCAACTGCCCACAACCACTGTGACAACCCCCCCACAACCATGCCCCATCACCAACTGCAACTCAACCACCCACAACCATGCCCAACCCCATCCACCTGCAACTCAACTGCCCCCAACCGCTGCCACAAACCGCCCACAACCACACCCTGTCACTGACTGCGACTCAACCACCCACAACCATGCCCAACCCCATCCACCTGCAACTCAACTGCCCATGACCACCACGACAACCCCTCTGCAACCATGCCCCATCACTGACTGCAACTCAACTGCCCACAACTGCTGCCACAAACCACCTGCAACCATGTCCAACCCCATCCACCTGTGACTCAACTGCCCACAACCACTGATGCGAACTGCCCACAACCATGCCCTGTCACTGACTGCGACTCAACTGCCCACAACTGCTGCCCCATGCCTGCTGTCCATGCTTTTCCTATGTAATGTGTATATATAAAATATCCACATTAAATGCTGCTATCTTGCATTACCACTTTTCTTCTACCAGGAAGCCACAACAAAGGTGTGTATGATATTTTATTTATTTCATTGTGTTAACTATGCTTCAGGGCTGAGACAGTTCTTGAGCAGAGTGGGCTCAGCATTGCCCCACCTCCTTGTCCTTGTCCTTGCCCCATCACAGTGGCCAGTACTGAAGAGGAATGTAAGCTGTTACTCCTGAATTAGATTTTTTTTCTTGCTCAATTGAACAATATTCAGACAAACCAGAACAACAAGCAGAAGACTCCCTTGAAGGGCAAGTACTGACCAGAGGAGGTTCTGGGAAGGAAAAAGATTCAACTGATATGATTAATGGTAGGTGGAGAATGTGTTCCATCTCAATGACTTTCTAATTTATTTGAATTCAGACAAGTCTGAAGAGTGGGATCCTGTAAAGGAAATGGAGACAACTGATATCATTAATGGTAATGTCAAGAATCTGTTTTCATTTCATTGACATTCTAACTTAATGAATTTAGACCAGTGTGAAGAGTATGGTTCTGGGGAGGAAAAAGATACAATTGATGATACTAGTGGTAAGTCAAGAACCTGTTTCTGTGCCAATGACTTTTAACTTTATGAATTTAGACAAATCTGAAGGGAGTGATGAGAAGGAAAGAGATGAAGCATCCAACAATAGTGGTAAGTTGAGAAACTCTTAACTGTTGTTTTCTTAAGGACCATATGTCCAGATAATTCTGCAATATCAGATGACTTAGGTATGCATTTTAATACTTGTTGGGAACATGTTTAACTCATGGTGTCACCATTGAAGATTTCTCAATCAGTACTTTACACTGCCCCACATAGTCCCGTGGGACTCCCGGGACTTCCCGGGACTTACCAGGACTCCTGGCTCAGTCCTGGCATTTCCTGCATTTTGAATGGGACACTACCAGGACTCCTGGCTCAGTCCTGGCATGGTCCTGGTGCAGTCCTGGTCATGTCAACCAGGGAAGATATTCAATAATTTACATCCCTATCATACAAATAACAGTAAACAGCTATATTACACTGCCCATGATGCAAATAACAGTAAATATTGCCATTGTCCTGGCCCAGTCCTGGTCAACTACACTGCCTACCATGGTCAACTAACCTGTATATCAGTACTTTACACTATACTACCATACAAATAACAATAAATACACAATATATAAGCACATTACACTGTCCCATCAGACAAATAGTAGTCAACTAACCACTACTACATTTTCCCACAGTCAGAATAGCTTCCTGTGCATATTCTCACTCTTCCTTCATTTCCCACAGAATGACCACTTTCTTTATGAGTTCCCACTCTATACTAAACTTTCCCACAGCCAATTTAACCCCACAAACCAACTTTGTGTATGAATTCCCACACTGGACTCAATTTTCCCACAGTCAAATTAACTTCCTACACCAAACCAACTTCTCACCCCATTTTCAATAACAGACATGCAACTTCCAACACAGGAAAAATGAAAGGTCCTCACAATTGCCATACCAGCCATCTGGTGATCATGATTTGAGTTCTGGGTTCCTGTCTCATTCATCAATTGTTACTTATGTCCATTTGAATTTCCAACACAAAAAATAAAGGTCTTCACAATTGCCATACCAGCCATCTGGTGATCATGGTTTGAGTTCTGGGTTCCATCTCATTTGTCAATTGTTACTTATGTCCATTTGACAGTTGACATCCAATTTCCAACACAGAAAAAAATAAAGGTTTTCACAATTGCCATACCAGCCACCTGGTGATCATGGTTTGAGTTCTGGTGATCATCATGGTTTGAGTTCTGGGTTCCTGTCTCATTCATCAATTGACATCCAATTTCCAACACAGAAAAAATAAAAGGGGTGTTCTATTTTGTTAACTAAGTGACAGTGTAAATATATCAACCTGAATATGCCTCCTATCTCCACCATGACTGAGCCATGGTGGTCTAATGGTAGTGATGGTGTGGTGAGTGGACAGCATAGGCAATGTGGCAGGTGGTAGGATGGGCATTGGGTGTCCTGGGCAAGGCTGGTAGTGGAAAAGTGCATGATGGTGGTGAGGTGTGTGGTGTGTTGTGAGTGGCTAGGTAATAGCTGACTAATTTATCAGGTGATTAGTCTCAGCCAGTCTCAGCCAAGGTAGTGTAAAAGTGGATTTTTATTTTTATTTTATTTAAATAATGTACAATCAGTTGTATTTATACAGTTATTGATACATTTATTCACTGTGGGACAATGAGGTAGGTTAGCAGAAACAAGGGCAAGAGGTGAGAGGGTGAGAGGGCAACAGGGCAACAGGGCAACAGGGCAACAGGGCAACAGGGTGAGAGGCAACAGGGCAACAGGGTGAGAGGCAACAGGGCAACAGAGTGAGAGGGTGACAGGCAAGAGGGTGACAGGCAAGAGGGTGGTAAATGGGCAAGAGGCAAGAGGGGAGAGGGCAACAGGCAAGAGGGCAAATGGGCAAGAGGGCGATGGGCAACAGGTGAGAGGGGACAGGCAAATGGGCAAATGGGCAAGAGGCAAGAGGGCAGGGCGAGAGGGCAAATGAGCAATAGGTGAGAGGGCGACAGGTGAGAGGGGATGGGCAAACAGGCAAATGGGCGAGAGGGCAGGGCAAGAGGGCAAACAAGTGAGAGGGGGAGAGGGCAGGGTGAGAGAGCAAACGGGCAAGAGGGGGAGAGGGCAAACGGCAAGAGGGCAAGAGGGGGAGAGGGCAAACGGCAAGAGGGAGAGGGGGAGAGGGCAAACAGTGAGAGGGCAAACAGCTTTTGTTATTAGTTGTGTTGTCAACTCATTACATATATGTTTTTCTTTTTTTGTTTGGTTTCCTTTAGGTTACTTTATATAACCTACATACAGCTTTACACAGCGGCGCCGTTTAGTCACATTGTGTAGTCTGACGCTACACAGATCAATAAGATTTTCTATGCGAAAAAAAAAAAAAAAAAAAAAAAAGAGAAGGCAAATGGCGAGAGGGCAAGTGGGAGAGGGCGAACGGCGAACGGGCAAGAGGCGAGAGGGCAAGGCGAACGAGCAAGAGGGGGAGAGGGCAAACGGGCAAGGGGGAGAGGGCGAACGGGCGAATGGGCGAGAGGCAAGAGGGCAAGGCGAATGAGCGAGAGCGGGAAAAGGCGAACGGGTGAGAGGGGAGAGGGGGAGAGGGGGAGAGGGCGAATGGGCAAGAGGGGGAGAGGGGGAGAGGGGGAGAGCGCAAATGGCGAGAGGGCGAGAGGCGAGAGGGTGGGAGAGGGCAAGGCGAATGAGCGAGAGGGGAGAGCGCAAACGGCGAGAGGGCGAGAGGGTGAGAGGGGGCAAATGGTGAGAGGGCGAGAGCGGGAGAGGGCAAACGGCGAGAGGGCAAACGGGCAAACGGGCGAGAGGCAAGAGGGCAAGGCAAACGGGCGAGAGGGGAGAGGGCAAACGGGCAAATGGGCGAGAGGCGAGAGGGGGAGAGCGCAAATGGGCGAGAGGGGAGAGGGGGAGAGGGGAGAGGGGGAGAGGGGAGAGGGGGAGAGCGCAAGAGGCAAGAGGCAAGAGGGCAAGGTGAATGGGAGAGTGAGAGAGTGAGAGGGCGAATGGGAGAGGTAGGGACTGGGTGGTGAGTGGAGGGGGTTCATCATGGGCGTGGTTGTTGGGGAGCAGTGGTAGGTGCGTCGGTAGATGGTGGAGGCGACAGGTGTCAGCGGTGTGTTGGGCAGGTGACAAATCACGTGTGACACGTCACATTGAATCAACGGCACGTCGTGCACGCGTTTGACCGTTCACGTGACTGAATAGCCCAGCATATATAGCTGGGCTCGTTCAGCGACGGGACTCCCCAGGACTCCCGGGACCTTGGGCTCCCAGGAATCCTGGGTTTTTTTGCCAGCAAAAATGGGTTTTGCCAGCCACCAGCCAGTCCCGGGAGTCCAGTGGGACTATGTGGGGCACCGTAAAGAGCTCTTTCTCAATGCAGCTTGATGAGCCTCAAATGGAATATGTGTCAGAGGCAAGTGAGAGCATCATTCTCTTGGTATTAAAATTTCATTCCAAATGCAGGTTGCTGAGCCTGAAAAAGAATATGTGTCAGAGGCAAGTGAGAACATCTTTTTCTTGGTATTAAAAGTTCATTTGAACAATAGAAGGACTTGAAAGGAGCTTCAAGGACTGTTGGGGGTTTTATGAGGGGCAAAGCACAGGGTAATGTCTTCAATCTTGCAGATGCTGAAAATGCACCCTTGGAGTCTCAATCATCTGTTATGGGGAAGGTCCATCTGTATACTTCTTATGCAGATCCTCATGACAAGCTCCCTGTGATGACCTATGATCAACAGGTTGTTGGGTTTATATCACCTGTGCTGGAGAAGTTGGCAAGAAAATATCCACATGCTAAAAGTAAGTTGCAATAAATTAATTGAGAAAATGTTTCAAACTGCTCCAGAACAATCAATCCTTGTTTATGATGGTCAGTCATGGGATTTGAAAGGGCCTTACCAGTATGCATGAGAGGATGATGAGTCAATCAAGTGGTTGAAACAGAATGGGGCTTATGTTCTCCCAGTTCTCATTGTAAGTTGGCACTCTTTGCTTTGATTGCTG
Source organism: Amanita subjunquillea (assembly GCA_020011035.1). NCBI lineage: Eukaryota > Fungi > Basidiomycota > Agaricomycetes > Agaricales > Amanitaceae > Amanita > Amanita subjunquillea. Next base: position 402,250 of record JAEBUT010000019.1, on the reverse strand, counting down.
GGTTACTTATTTAATTAAGACAAATGAAGAGTCCTTATCTGCACAGATTACTAACCCACCTATCCTAGTACAAGAGTTCCATCCTGCTTGATGAACTTAATCAGGTCCTTGAAACTATAATAATCTTTTACAGAACCCCAAGCCTCTTTATCTGAAGGTCCATTCTGTTTGCTCTCCAACCAATCAACCATTGGCTGATAATTGTGTACTTTGGAAAATGCAGCCTTATAGTGAGAGAACCAGTAAGATCTAGAGGCAAAAATCTAAATGAGTTGAGTACTATTGAAAGATTTTGCCCTCTGGTCCCCATCTCTTTTAAGTTTTTCAAACTTTCTGACAGCAGCAAGATAGGCTTTGTACTTTTCATAACAAAAATGGAGGTTTCTGTCAGCCCTCTCAGCCAGATGAGTGGGAACATCAAGTAAGGTCATCTGCTGCTGCTTCCAATCAGGAAAACCAGTATGTGTTAAATCTCCAGTAGAGGGGCCTGGAACTCCAACATCAGGAGTGGTGAGCCTAGATGCTGTAGTGCTAACTGTAGCAGAGGTGACACCTTCAAAGTACTGCCCAAGCATATCCATCCAAGTCAGATGTGCCCTCACTGCTGATTGCACACTTTGCAACCAGAGCACCAGGACACCCTCTCACTGCAAAAGTGACTGCCCACGTGCATCCGACCAGGTCGTATGCCCAGCCAGGACACATTCAAAGTACCACCCGAGCGTATCTGTCCAAGTCGGATGTGCCTTCACCTCTCATTGCACACTTTGCAACCAGAGCACTAGGACGCCCCCTCACTGCAAAAGTGACTGCCCACGCACATCCGACCAGGTCATATGCCCAGCCAGGACACATTCAAAGTACCACCCGAGCGTATCCAAAGAACCTTCTGGTGTAGTAAAGGCGGCCTTCCATTTGTCCCCTTCCTTATGACATTCTTGGTGAATTGATCCACCATCACCAAAATCATGTCATTTCCTTTTGATTCCAGAAGTGGGCCAATTAGATCCATAGAAATAACTTCCCATGGTGTGTCTGGAACTTCATTAGGGTGTGCTGCTCGAGTTTGTCTATTGGGTTTGCCTTTTGACAAGTTTCACATCCAATGATGTAATTCTGAATGTCCTTCCTCATCTGTGGCCACCAAAAATCCCTAGTTACTAGCTCAACTGTCTTGTCTATTCCCAGACATCCCCAGGAATGATAGATAGCCAGTAAAGATTCATGGGTATGAATGTTTGCTGGGACATAAACCTGTCCTTTCCATTCCACCAGTCCATTGACAACTTTGAAGTCTCCATTGTTATTGTCTAGTCCTTTCCAGACCTGAGTCTCCCATTGCCTTTTAGGAATTCATGGGATATCATTGATGATATCCTCAATAGCCCTGTCATCATTGTATACCCTTAGACCTTTTTAAGTAAAAAAGGCTGTTGACTCTTCTTCTATATTTGTACTTCCTAATACAAATATTCTTGGATGCAGTCAATAATGCACCTGCACTCAATTCTTGGATTTAATTCCACCAATTGACCCAAAAGCATGGTGCCCAGGGTTTCACTTGAGTGTCCTCATGCTCAGATTGCTAGATCTGATATGTGATTGGTATCTCAAGACTGTTCTCCTTGCTACACAGCACGCTAATGGACTGCTTTTGCTCATTCCTGAGCTTTTCTGTTACAACTCTATGTATTTTTCCTTATTTTTCTATATTTTATCTGGAGGCCTATGGACGCTGGAAGGTATACCAATATGCATAGGGGCTTGAGGGGATCCATTATGGAAGGACCGGTTAGGTAAGCCATGGGTGGCTGCATGAAGGTCTAGGCATAGGGGTCCAGATGAGTCTGGTTATGGAGGGGTCCAGACTGTTGCTGCACATACACAGCCTTGGATGCAGTGTAGTCTGTGCGCACAGACCATGGACAAAGGTATATAAGGAGGGCGTATCCATAGGTAGGAGTCCTAAGACTCTAGATAGTTTGCTCTTACCCAGCTTACTGGTCTACTGTGTTGAATCTACTCTCTTTCCCTCTCTCCCTTTGTGAGACCTGTGGTTGTGTGGGATTAGTCCTAACATAATCTAGAGTCTTTACTACCACACCTCTTGCTGTCGTTTGCAACCACCTCGGGCATCATTTGTGTTACAGTCTCCTTTTCATTTCATCTTCCTGTTTCCACGTTCTGTTTCATATCCATCATTTCTCCTTTAAACTGCACATCATACAGCCTGGACGCTATCTCCTTTCATAGCTACCTTCATGTTTCCTTTCTTAGGTAGTCATTGCCTCGTTCCCTTTGCTCTCTAATCATATATAAACCCCATGTAGTATAGAGTAATGCTAGTTCCAACTTAGATGAGTCTTGCTCTCAACATTGATTGACTTCAACACTCTTCCTTCTCATCATTCTCCAAGACCTTCATCATCGTTTGACTTAGTGTCTAGACCCTTGTCCAGTGGCTGGGAGTGGACCGAGACTCTGCTTGTCACTGTTGACTTAGAACGAACCACAATAATGACTCTGTTCATTACAAACAGAAGTACTACCTTAATCAAGAGAAGTCTACTTTTCTACAACACACAAGGTCTGGTGCTACACTTCAGGAACAAAGAAAAAGAACCTACCGGTCTCAGAGGAACTCTTTGAAGGAGAATACCAGGAAGGAGACCATAACAACAAATTACCAGGAGACATTTGGATTCACTGGTATAATGAAACAAACAAGGAAAACAATCAATTATTCCTAACCCCAAATACCAAACCAGAACTCACTTGGTGGCACGAGTTTCGAGTTGACAAAAAACTTGGAGACTTTGCTTTCCTTGCACTTGACGAGCAGACAGTAACCAAGTGGAACAAATACAGAGAACAACAACAGATCGAGACAGATCTAGCCTTTGGGGATAAACCGAAACAAAGAGAAAGTTCGAAACAAGGCACAGAATTAAAACACGAACCTGAAACACCAGAACCAAAACCAAAACCAAGGATGGATATGTCAGACGACAAGGAAACATCCTCAAAAGGAATAAAGGGAATCTCCATTAAGGAATTCAAAGGACAGCACTCTAAGGCAAAACACTTCATCAACACATTTGATGACATATTTGATCTTGATGAAGGGCACTTTGAAACATCAAAAAAGCGAATTAAATATGTTCTCCTTCACCTAGGGGAAGAACTAGATGATTGGAAAGCCAATCTTCGAGGAGAATTAGAGGTAGCAGAAGCAACCAAGAAACATCAAAAAAGCGAATTAAATATGTTCTCCTTCACCTAGGGGAAGAACTAGATGATTGGAAAGCCAATCTTCGAGGAGAATTAGAGGTAGCAGAAGCAACCAAAGGAAAATCAGCAGGAAGCACATATGCACTCTCTTGGGATAACTATACCAGCTTCAGGCAACAATTTCTGAGCGACTGGGGAGTATCTGACAGTGCAGCCAGGACCCTGAATGATCTAGATAGAGTCAAAGTAGGCGGAGACATCGACATCCCTGCCTACATTCAGAAGTTCTGATCACTCATACACTCCACTGGAATTACTGGGTTCATGGCACAACACATCTACTTCTGCAAAGGACTCCCTGCATCAGTAGCAGCAAAGATCATCGAAAATCCTGCAGTCGTCAGTATGGAAACAGCTTATAATGCTGCAGAACGCCTGCACAATGCTTGGGAAACCATGAAATTGATGAACCAATCTTCTGGATCAGGAGACACAAAGGGGTGTTTCAAATTTAACCGAAACCAGAAGCCCTCTGTATCCGGATCAAGGGGAATCAATGCTGTGAGCACAGGATGTCTTTCAGATGCCCAAGAAGAGGAATACCGAAAGACTGGCAAGTGTTGCAGATGTGGAACACAGGGACACATATCCAGGGATTGCCCAAACAAGGGGAACTCCCAAACGTCATCCTACAAGTCCTCCTCCCCACAGAATCGCACAATCAGGGCAATAGAGGAAACAACCTTGAACAAATCAGCTGCCCAACACATTAGGGTGCTGTTGAAAGATCTTCCAGAGGAAGAACGCAAAACCACCCTCCAGGAACTCGAGTCTGAGGGTTTTTAAGAAGGAGACGCCAGAAAGCGGTTGACGCCTCCAGTACCATTGAACAGTTAGCACTCAACTCTGTAATTGTAAATTCCAATAATAACAAACATATTTCCATTACTGTGCAAACGACCCATAAACCCGCTAAAATATCTGCTCTCATCGATTGTGGAGCAGAAGGAAATTCATTGATGAACAAATATCAAAAGATCTACCAAAAGAACTCTTAAAACAACCCATTAGAGTCAAAAACACTGACGGAACAATCAATCAGAACAGATTAATCACTCATCACACTTGTCTTACCTACTCTATCGAAGGAAAGACATACAACAACTGGTTATGGATCACCAATTTGGGAGATCAGGCAATAATCTTTGGAATACCATGGTTAGAACAACATAATCCTACTATTGATTGGCAAAAGAAAACCCTCCAAATGGACGATGATTCAGAGGACACCAAACCTATTTGGCGCATGGCATTAGACAACCAACAATGGGGAGAAGACGAATATTGGATTAGAGTAAAAGCATCAGCATCACAGGTGCTTGAACATCAGGCAAAACGAGACGAAACGCCAACAGTTTTGCCTTCTGAATATATGCCTTGGCATGCCACCTTTGAGAAGAAAGCATCCAAGCATTTCCCATCCTCCTGCCCATGGGATCACGTGATCAAACTCAAAACAGGATTTACACTAAAAATCAACAAAATCTATCCATTATCACTGAAAGAACAGTCAACCCTTGATGAATGGATTAAGGAACAACTCGATAAAGGATACATTTGACCGTCTAAATCACCGCAGGCATCACCAATTTTCTTTGTCTCTAAAAAGGAAAGCAGAACACTTCAACCTTGCCAGGATTACCAATACCTGAACGAGTGGACAATCAAGAACACCTACCCGTTACCCTTGGTCTCTGATTTAATGACAAAATTAGAAGGCGCAAATTACTTCACTAAACTTGATTTGCGCTGGGGATACAACAATGTCAGAATCAAGGAAGGAGACAAATGGAAAGCAGAATTCATAACCAATTGAGGATTATACGAACCAACAGTCATGTTTTTTGGTCTCTGCAATTCTCTGTCAACGTTCCAAATGATGATGAATGAATATTTCCAGGATATGATAAACAAAGGATGGCTCATCATTTATATGGATGACATTTTAATCTGTGCAAAGACGAAAGAAGAAATGCAGGAGCGAACAGAGCATGTCTTGAAACATCTACAGGAAAACAACTTATTCTTGAAACTTGAGAAATGCAAATTCTGCGTTCAAGAAGTCGAATTTCTTGGCATGATCATCACACCTGGCCACATTAAAATGGATCCTGTTAAACTTGCAGGAATTTGTGATTGGCCAACACCAACAACCATTAAACAAGTCAGATCTTTCCTGGGATTCAGAAACTTCTATCAGAGATTTATTGGCAACTTTGCCACCATAGCAAAACTGTTGACAGATCTAACAAAGAAAGGTTTACTTTTCGACTGGACGCCCACTTGTCAGACAGCATTTGAAGAGCTTAAGAACAAGTTCTCCTCTATGCCTGTTTTACACATGCCAGACCCCACTCGACCATTCATTCTTCAGATGGATGCCTCGAACAAAGCCACTGGAGCAGTACTTAAACAAGCAGATACAACCGGAACACTTCATCCATGTGGATTTATTTCTCATGCCTTGACACACACAGAACAGAATTACCAGATTTACAATCGAGAATTACTCGCAATCATTAAAGGACTGCAGGCATGGCAACATTTACTCCATGAATTGCCACATCCCATAGTGATCCACTGCAATCACAAAAATCTTCTATTCTATCGGTCACCTCAACAATTAACTCCTCAACAAGCATGATGGTCCATGATGCTCTCAGAATTTGACTTGAAAATCAAACATGTACCTGGCACCAAAATGTTTGAGGCAGATGTGTTATCCCATCGACCTGATCACATGAAAGACAATGATACTCTGGAGGATGTCACCATGCTACCTGACAGTAAATTCATTTGTCTCATTGCCACAGACCTCGCCCAGGAAATTAGGGATGCTACATCACTTGATAGCTTTGGATGCACAATCATTGAAGTCATTGAAACTCAACGCACCCCACCAATTAAATCCAAACTCCATGACTGGGCATTTGTGGATGGGATCATCTGATTTATTGATAGAGTGTACATCCCAGATAATGGAACGCTCAGGACACAGATTGTCAAGACAGTTCATGAATCACTCACCTCAGGGCATCCAGGACGCATGAAAACCCTTGAACTTCTGCAATGCAATCACTGGTGGCCAGGAATGTATAAACACGTCAAAGAGTGGATTACTGGTTATGCTACTTGCCAACAGATGAAAGTGAATACTCATCCAAACACTCCGGCTCTTCTACCCATTGGATCCAAAGCGACTCGCCCTTTTCAACAAGTCACATTAGATTTCATTACAGATCTTCCTATTGCGGATGGATATGACTCAATTCTGGTCACAGTGGACTATGGTCTTACAAAGGGGGTAATTCTTACCCCTTGCAAGAAAACCATCAACGCATTAGGAACAGCTGACCTTTATATCTCAGAAATATTCAAATGCTTTGGATTACCCGATATACTCATCTCGGATCGAGGACCACAGTTTTTGGCTAAGGTCTTCCAGGAAATCAGAAAGACGCTAGGAATCAATCACAGAATGAGCACAGCCTATCATCCACAAACCGATGGAGAAACAGAACACATTAATCAAGAATTAGAAGTATACCTTTGAATATTTTGTGCAAACAAACCTCATAGATGGAAACAACTACTACCAATTGCCAAATTTGCTCACAATAATAGACATCATGACTCAGTTAAAGCCTCCCCATTCCAACTCATGTATGGAACAAACCCTGTTGCATTACCAACCGCTGTACAAAAGATGACAACACCCGCCGCTGAAGAACGCCTACAGCTATTACAAAAAGCTAGGGAAGAAGCACTAGCAGCACATGAATTAGCAAGACAGATGGTGGCACGACAAGTCAGAGACAAAGCAATCAAATTCATACAAGGAGACAAAGTATGGCTCAAAAACAGAAACCTCAACATACCATATCAATCTAGGAAACTAGCGCCTAAACGAGAAGGACCCTTTATAGTCAAACAAGTCCTAGGACCAGTAACGTATAAGCTCAAATTACCAAAACAATGGTGCATTCATCCAGTCTTTCACACATCACTCCTTATGCCATATAGAGAAACTGAAACACACAGACCGAACTACACTGCTCCACCCCCTGATCTCGTAAATGGACAAAAAGAGTTTGAGGTGGAAGCAATTCTCACACATCGAAAACGCGGAGCAGGATATCAATATTTGATTAAATGGAAGGGATATGGCCCCAGCCCTTTAGAATTGCCTCGATTAATCAACTTCATCCGAACCCTAGCAACTCGATTAATTGCTTACAAGACTCCCAGACTTTTTAATGGACATGTGATGCACCCAGGGACATGTTGAAATCCCATTCAATGCCCGATTACACTACCTTCCAAAATATATGGATCTTACATTCGATCCGGAAGAACTACCATATTATCCAGATGCAATGTCACCCTACTTCCCATTGCCCAACAGACCTCTAATGTTACGACTCTGGACGTTTTCTCTTATTTTACACTATTTTTCTATATTTTATCTGGAGGCCTACGGACGCTTGGAAGGATACCAATACGCATAGGGGCTTGGGGGGGATCCGTTATGGAAGGACCGGTTAGGTAAGCCATGGGTGGCTGTACGATGGTCTAGGCATAGGGGGTCCGGGCGAGTCTGGCTATGGAGGGGTCTGGAACGTTGCTGCGCGTACACAGCCTTGGAGGCAGTGTAGTCTGTGCGCACAGACCAGGACCAAAGGTATATAAGGAGGGCGTATCCGTAGGTAGGAGTCCTAAGACTCTAGATAGTTTGCTCTTACCCAGCTTACTGGTCTATTGTGTCGCAATATACTCTTTCTCTCTCTCTCTCCGTGAGACCTGTGGTTGTGTGGGATTCGTCCTAACATAATCTAGAGTCTTTTCACCACACCTCTCGCCGTCGTTGACAACCACCTCGGGCATCTCTTGCTCGCTGTTGTGCGCGTCCTCGACGAGTTCCCTCAAGCCTGCGCGACGGACCTCGGTACACGTTACACCACGTGACTACTGAGCCGCTCTCGAGGATCACCACCGACGTCGACCACAGATAGCCTCGCTGATCGTCATCAGTGACTACTACCGAAAGGTTTCTGTCTACAAAAGGCATTCGGACGAGAGTATCTCCGTGTGATTGAAAGTGCAGGCAGGCACTGGTCAGCGGAATACACCGTTTGTCTCGGAAAAGCTCAGGAACGAGCGAAGGCAGTCCACTAGCGTGCCGTGTAGCAAGGAGAACAGTCTCGAGATACCAATTACGTATCGGATCTAACGATCTGAGCACGAGGACACTCGAGTGAAGCCCCAGGCACCACGCTTTTGGGTCATTTGGTGGGGAATAAATCGAAGAATTGAGTGCGGGTGCGTTATTGACCGCATCATAGAATATTCGCATTAGGACGTGCGAGTATTGAAGAAGAGACAACAAGCCTTTTTACTTAAAAGGTCTAAGGCGACATCAGGGAAGCAATCATGGCTTCAGTTTTCAACTACATCATCCCCCCGCGCTGGCCTCACTCTTGTGCAGGTCGGCAAACGATTCGGTATCGAATGGGCGCAGGAGTGCGCAGAAGAAATTACTCGGTCGGTCGCCCTCGTTACGGACAACCGACAACGCGACGCCCACGTACGGGCTTACTACACATGGCGCAAGGCGCAATACAAGGAGCGTCGTCTCCAACAACGACAACGTGCGTTTCAGCTGTGGCAGCTGGAACAGGAATCCCTCCGCGAACAGGAGGAAGCCTGGGAAGAGTTACTCAGGCAACGCCGGGATGAGCGCCGGTATCAGAAGAAAGTCGAGCAAGAGCTCGCACAGATGGAAAAAGACAGGCAGACCCTGGAGGGGCTGCTACATAATATGGATCCCGAATCGGAGATCCGCCAACGACTGTTCGACACGCCGTCGAACATCCAGCTCTTACTAATGGGCTGGAACATCATCACCTTACGACACAACGGATTGGTTCTGTCAGCCAAAGAAAGGAATCGGCTGATGCACGCCGAAAACGGGAACATCAAAACCCGTAGTTACAACCGGGCGACCGCGGAGATCGCCAACCAGGAACGATTGGACGGAAAACGACCCGATCCGTACATGAGGGCACGTCTCAAGAGGAAAGACTGTCCCACCAGGTACAACACGCCGTTCCTGGTATCCCCGCTCATTATGAAAACCGACCCTGGCACCTATCCCCTGCTAGGACTCGACAACTTCCTCAAACTCGTTGGGGAAGACATTACGTACACGGACGATTGGGTCAAAACGTTGACCCGTCCAAAATTACCAAGCGCGCCCGTCACGGACATCCAAGAGGAGAAACCCTGGCGAAGGAGCGGGTACTGTTACATGTACCTGTTCAAGAAAGAATTCTATCACACGTTCGACTGGCCAGAGTGGCCGACTGTGACACAAATACTGTCCTGGGAACCAGAGATGCGAGACGAAACCGTCAAGTTCGGTCTCCAGGATCACCACAAGAATGACATGTTTCATGTCATCGAACGAGCCGCACTGCGCCCACATGAAGACGAGTCCTATACTTGGAAGGACATGAAACTCATGGAAGGCCGCAGCAAGTATAACAAGTTCGCCCGATTTGGCGGACAAAAAGAGTCCAAGAAAGGGAAGGCACGAGCCTCCACTATTTCGTCCTGGGTCGCAGGGCAACCATCAACAGCGCGCTCAACGTCAGCGCCCATGTCATACGCCCAAGTGGTAACTGCTAAATCTGGACCTAGCAAATCGCTAACCAGAACCGCAGGCGCAGACGCGAACTGGTACAACGGTACCATCCCTTGTGCAGCGGATTGGTTATCCGCGGACACTGAACCCAAGCAGGGCTTTAATGAGGAAAAACAACGGACGATCGACAACTGGAAGCGGGAAGTCGAAAAAGAAATAAGCATTCCGTATCCGTACCCGTGCCCAGCTCATACAAAACACGCGTTACATCCGGACGTACCGGGTTACTGTTATTTGATATTAATAAAAAATCAGTTTTGGGATATGTACGAATGGCCGGCGTTCCCTCAGATCCAAGAGATCAACTCGTGGGACTATAACCTTCGCAACACCCACGGTCGTGTAAATATCAGGCGCACATATGGATACAATGACTGTTACCATATTGAGCGCGTTCCCAAAGGACCTAAGGGTTGGGATATGATCGCATCATTAGTACGGTCCGGTCATGATCGTAAACATATGGGAGCAATTGAATGGGACGCAGGAGCGGATCGATATCTCAAAAGACCCCGCACTGCCATGTTACATAACCGTATTCCCGGTTATTGCTACCTAATCCTGATCAAGCACAGGTACTGGGATGCATTCAATTGGCCTGCATTTCCCACCGTCGACAAAATCTTGTCGTGGCAACCGGCCTACAGAGAAAGTACGGCAATCATTGAGTCAACGATAATGCCAGAACTCGAGCGCATTCATGTGTCCACTCGGGACCACGGAATGCATGGCTGGGAAGAAATGTACCGATTGAAAGGCCGTGGGTTTGGACAATACACTGTGGGTGCATCAAGGAGTGATAACCTGACACGATTCCTGAGCCGTGAGATCCGACGAATTCGATTCAACCTTCCGGGGAACCACCCAAACAGGCGCTTTCAACAACAAGTGCAAAGTGTGGTCAAGATCTTTGACCGTGTCACACCTGCGATACCTGGTTATTGTTACCTGGCATTGTTCAAAGAGGAATTATGGAATCAGTATGAATGGCCAGCATTTCCCACAGCACATTGGGTAAATCAAGTCGATCCGCAGTACCGCTCGAATCAGCCTGTTAAATTTAAAGTGGTTCGTCAAAATAAATGGGTCGGATTCCACGTGCGAACAAGTGTCAACGGGACCAATGGATGGCCAATGATCCAAGCAATCGTTCATGGAGATCTCGGGCATGTCGAAATAGGGTTTGGCTGGACGAACACAATGACTGCATATTTGCAGTCAGCAATCTATCAGTACAACTACTATTTCGGGCCAAATGCAAACCCAAGACCGGAACCCTTGACTGTGGCAGGAGGATCAACTCCGCAACAAGTGGCGGACAGGGATGAAGCTATCCAGGAATGGAACGCAGGGACTAGTCAAATGGCGGAGCATATGGGAAACCTGATACAGCAAGCAGTAACTGAGTATCAGAACACCCGACCTCCCCCACCGAGCCGATCATTGGTAAAACTAGAATTACCGGATCATTACGAAGGAGACCCTGCACAAGTAGACGCATGGTGTCGAGCTATGGATGTATACTTCGAGCTGGCTCACGAAAGTGACTACGGCAGGCGCATCTATATTACCCTGGGACGAATCCGGAAGGGAAAAGGCGACAGAGCGGGAACCTGGGCGGCAGTCAAATTAAAGGAGCAGATTGATAGCGACACCGACTTCAATCAAAAGGTAGCGGAAGAAGGATGGTCATCAAGATTGACCTATCAGGAACGAAGAGAGGGACACTTTGTTCCTGCCTCGATAGGAGTAGCCGCTCACTATCAACGAAACCCCCCAAAGTATTAAACCTCCCTTCTTGGGATGGGCGGATCTTAAACGGCAGATGCACAACTTTTTCATGTCAAAAGAAACTCGCGAACATGCAGTTGAACAAATCCAGAAGCTACAGCAAGGAAGTCGGGCCGTTGAAGATTACATCATCGAGTTCAAAGCTTTACTACCGCTGACAGGATGGAACGCGAGTGCCGCGAAAGATCATTTCCAAAAGGGGTTAAATCCAAACTTAGGGTTTGAATTGATCCGGGT